>JASAMX010024364.1:0-21125 GCA_030248175.1 Microlaimidae sp. YZB2_3 | reverse complement strand
ACATTTTCTTGTGGTTATTTTTTTGGTTTAAATTATGATTCCTCACCTTTTTATAAAAATTATTAATTTTCAACTGGAAAGAGCGAAAAAATATTCTTACACTAATAAGCAGCCATATGGCAACAATAAAAATATTTAAAAAAATAAAATGAAATAAATCTTGGGTGACGTGTGAGCGCTGCGGGGTACAAATGTTTCAATAGACGGAAATTTATCAAAATCGAAACAGAAAAAACTCTTTTTTATATGGATTACTATGAAGCTACAATCACTTCAAAATTTAATGCGAGAAAAGACTAGTCTGGGTAACCTCGTAAAATTGCATGGAACCTGGAAAACCATTTACAATGGTGTGGTTTTGTTGTTTAAAAATAAACCATCAATCTAGAAAAATCAAGCACAAAACAAAACTCCAAATAAAGCTAATTTCCAAAAAAGTGATTAAATCAGGTCTAACTAAAAAAATTTAAACAGAAAAAAAACACACTATTTTATATGGTTCTTTCAGGTTCCATACAATTTTACGGAGTTACCCAGACTTAATTTTTGTATAGTATACTGCTTAAAATTACATTGAAGTTTTGGATATGAAAATAATTGTATTCATATCATAAGAAGACCATGACGTTTTTTTAAAATGAGTAAATTTTTTAATGTTTTATATCTTTAATAAATGACATTGAATTCAATGCATTAAAAGGCGGAAATTCTAGCAAAAGACGAAACAAAGTTTCGAAAAAAAGCCTTATATTAAATGGAATAGTATAAAGCTACATAAGTCTAAAAACTAAATGCCAGAAAAGACTGAAACAAGTTTCTTTAAAACCTGTAAATTAATAACAGATTTTGTGAAATTTTTAGAAAAACAAAACCGAATAAAAACAATACGTGTAAAAGCTTTAGTTTGCGTTTTTTAACTAATAATAAAACTTAATTCACATAAATTTCTCTCAAAGTGAATTAAATTTTACATGAGTTAACCAGCTGTAAATACCATAGTATTAGTTAAGTTACACGTCGTCAAAACGATACAAAAAAAATATAACGCAAGCGTCACAGTAACCATGAAAAATTTCTGTCAAAATAAGTTATCGCATTGCGCATTAAATTTTGTAATTTATCATTATTTTCGTATAAAGCAAAACATACCGCCATATTAACAGCTTTTTAAAATCAAATATCAAGTTCTAAGTCCGAAAAACATTGAAAAATTCAGATTTAATATAAGGCGACTTTTTCTTTAATGTTTCTATTTATTACATAAAACAAATTAGCTGTCAATGTATTTGTTAAATTAAAAGTCGCCTTATATTAAATCTGAATTTTTCAATGTTTTTCGGACTTAGAACTTGATATTTGATTTTAAAAAGCTGTTAATATGGCGGTATGTTTTGCTTTATACGAAAATAATGATAAATTACAAAATTTAATGCGCAATGCGATAACTATTTTGACAGAAATTTTTCATGGTTACTGTGACGCTTGCGTTATACTTTTTTTTCTTTTGTATCGTTTTGACGACGTGTAACTTAACTAATACTATGGTATTTACAGCTGGTTAACTCATGTAAAATTTAATTCACTTTGAGAGAAATTTATGTGAATTAAGTTTTATTATTAGTTAAAAAACGCAAACTAAAGCTTTTACACGTATTGTTTTTATTCGGTTTTGTTTTTCTAAAAATTTCACAAAATCTGTTATTAATTTACAGGTTTTAAAGAGACTTGTTTCAGTCTTTTCTGGCATTTAGTTTTTAGACTTATGTAGCTTTATACTATTCCATTTAATATAAGGCTTTTTTTTCGAAACTTTGTTTCGTCTTTTGCTAGAATTGTTTATTATATTCATTATATGATATAAATTGCTTATTTTAGAAGTTTTTAGCGAAAAAAACCGAAAAAAATTAAATTTTAAAAGGATAAGTTACCTCCAATAAGTCAACTTAAATTTTCAACTTATCTCGGATTTAAGGTACGCACCTTATCTTTGAACAACGCAACTTAATGTACGTTACGTACCTTAGCGTTTTTATTCAAAAATAAAAAGCCTTTCGGTTTTTTATGTTTAAAGGCCCGTTCACACTTATGCACAATGCACGATGCACAATGCACAATGCATTAAAACCCCAAAAATAGGTGTTCACACTTACGCACAATGCACGATGCACAATATGCACAATGCATTATCGGACTTGGAACGGCGTTTCAAGTTTTGTGCAAGTAGCGGCGCGCTTCGAAAATTTGTACGCACTTTTTTCGCAAAGTACGTACGTTGAGAACTCTTCTGCTTAAAAAACGAATCAAATAATTAATATTCATGAACAAACGAATTTACATTTCATTATACAAAATTTAAATTGTGTATCCCAACATCGGTTAATTTAAGTTTGTTGTCAGCTTGGATTTGCAGCAACGCTATTCTTTGTGATGTTTCATTTTTTAATAAGAGAAACATGCATTTTTAAACCGTATTTAACAATAGTTTTGGCTGAAAATTCGTTTTGATGCATTATGCATTGTGCGTAAGTGTGAACAGGTACTATAATGCATTGTGCATCGTGCATTGTGCATTATGCATCGTGCATTGTGCATTGTGCATAAGTGTGAACGGGCCTTAATATAGTAATTAACCAAATACATTGAAAACTAAAATTTATGTGCGTTAATTTATACATTTCTTGTTTTTTTAAACTTTGTGTTTATTGATTTACCTCATTGATCATAGTTTTTTTTTGGTTGAATGAATGATAAACATAATAAGTGTTTTCTATAGATATTTCTATATTTGTGTGTATGCATATATATTATTTGTGTGAGTGCATACGTATTTGATTTGAAGTATTATGATAATACGTTTTTAATTAAGTTGCATTTAATTTAATATTATATTTATCATTTTTAAAGTTTCAAAATAAAAATCTCTGCAATGATATGTCTTTTTATATAGCAATAATCCATCGCTGCTTTTTTAAGATATTGTACGAAGCAAAATAGAAGCAGAAATAACCAAGCACATAAAATTTGATTAACCAAATTTATTGAAAAAATTTAGCCTATACAAAAATTGAAACTGTACAAAGTTAAAATTAGCGAGCTATTAAGTTACACGGTGAAAACTCTTGTTAATGTTTTAACTTTTCTTAAGAAATCTCTCGGTTTCCTGGTTTGAATAAAATTTAAAAATTAAACTAATTTTATCTATATTCTTTAGTAAAGTGGTTATCATTTGCATTAAATAAATTTTTCGTAATTTTCTTAAACTTTAAATATTAATTACAGACAAATCAATGTTAAACTACATCAATGATTTCGATAAAGTGCGGTATTAAAACGACTATTTAACAACAAACAATTTAAAATTTTGAGCGAAATTGAAGTTTAATAGAAATTAAATACTTTATTAACAATTATTATTTAAATTATACAATATTGGGACAAAATGCCAATTTGTTATCTGCTAAAATTTTCTAATTTTTTGTATGTTTTGTAAAAAGGCGGATATAAAAACAATTCGGTTTTTTAATTTTTACATGGATTTCCGCACAATTTTAATAACCCTATCTACAAAACCGGCGAAACATTGCCAGACTTGTAACGCCCAACTTTTACACGGCCGGAGTGACCTTGCTAGTTTTGTTAATAAAGACAAAGTGAATCTACAGTAACGAAAGCATTGGCGATAAAGGGCTAAACAAGATAAAAAAATTTTATTTTGATAAATCAAAAATTCATAATTTTGTAATGTAGAGAACCACCCTTTTAGTTAAAAAAAAACAGAATTTAGTTAAAAAGTTATGTATGAGGGAGATTTAGAGTGGTGGTGGCATAAATTTTGCAAATATATAAATAAATATTTATTTTCATCTTAATAATACTTTTAATATAATATTTTTAAAGTAAAAATAACATTTTACTGTATTTTTTTACTTACTTTTTTTATTTACTTACTTATTTTTTTTATTTACTTACTTTTTTAATTTATTTATTTACTTTATTTATTTTACTGTATTTTACTCAAAATCCCGTCGAAAACTTTGTAGCAATGTTTGATTCTAGGACACGAGGGTACTGGACACGAGGGTACTGGACACGAGGGTACCGGACACGAGGGTACTGAGCTAAGAAAAAATACGTTTGCCACAAATATGTAAATTTTTTAAACTGAATGAGCCGAACTAAATTTTATTCGTTTGAACGTGAAGACAATTAAACGTTACATAAGTCGTTTCGTTTTTAATTATAAATAACATTTTTTCTTGCTTAAATATAATGCAATTTAATAATCAAAAAACTACGTAAATTGTTTAAAAAACATCATATTAAAACATGAAATTTTTAAAGGTTATTTTACACACAATTTATACCATGGGTTTTTAATAAAAACAATGATAATGTTTGAAGCTATCTCTGAAGCTTCGAAACCCTGCCTTTGAAAAAACTAAAGAATTATTATTAAACAACCATGAGTGGAATGAGAACGCCAAGAAGATATTTAATTACTGTGTTTTTTTTCTAAATCGAATACTCGTACGAAAATACAAAGCGAGTTTCAGTTTTTTGCTGTCCTTTTTATATTTAAACTCCTTTCATCGGCTCTTGATAAAATAAATGAGTTTTTTTGATAAAATCTCTAAAAATAATAACTCCTGCAAAAAAGAATTAGCAGTAGAAATGTAAAAAATAACTTCTTGCCTTTTTTAGTCCACTCTAGCTTTAGGAATTTACTTGAACACATGTTGATCATTGAAAACAAGGCAAACAAAATGTCCTTTTAAAACCCAAAAACATACAATTGTTAGATTTTTCATGTATGATATTTTATACATTTAAATCTAAGTATAAAGTCGTGAGTTAAATAATCCAACACCGGATTTTTGGGAGTCTTCAAAACCCATTGCACGGTAAACTTTATTTTCCTAAGCCTAAGCAAAACCCAAAAATTAAGCTGAATTTTATCATAATATTTCAATAATAGTGTGCTTTTTAAAAATACCGAATAATTTACTGTTAAAAAAGGCAAGCAATTGTTTTTCGGAAAATATTTTACTAAAATGTTTTATTTGCAATTATTTCTGCACTTATTTTTTCCGTTAAGGCATTTTTAAGAATTCTTTTTTTTCAACACACCACGAAAAATAACAACAAAAATGTTTTAAGCACAATCAAAACATAACAGCAACCTTAATGCTTATTATCTTTCAAGTCGTCTCATAAATTCTCAAGACTCAAGATTTTTAAAGCTAGTTATTATATAAAAAAAATTCACGAAAATGTATACAAATTACACGAAAATGTTTTAATGTTATGAAATTATTATTTTTGTTTTATGTCTTCTCAATAATTTTATTTTTATAATCCTCTTTTATAAGTCAGTCAAACAACTAAATGATATTTAAATATAATAAACTATTGTTATTCAATAAGTTTATTCCGTTTTATGCGGGAAGGTTATGTTTTTCGCTCGTCAGTACCCTCGTGTACCCTCGTGTCCCCCTTCCATAATGAATCGATTTTGCTGCGAGGTTGTGGTGAACGCACTTTTTTTAAGCCCAGTACCTTCGTGTCCAGTACCCTCGTGTCCAGTACCCTCGTGTTCAGTACCCTCGTGTCCAGTACCCTCGTGTCCAGTACCCTCGTGTCCAGTACCCTCGTGTCCCGTTCCCTAATGTTTAGATACTAAAAAAACGCTCTTGCGTACTGTTTGGTGTGATGTTCAGTAGCTTGATGTTGCGATTTAGCAAATAAATTTTAAACGCTGTTTTTGACAAAATTGCCCGTTTTTGTGCTGAAAAAACGGATTTTAAAATCTATTTGTTTAATAAAAACTAATTACGGTATCGAGTTACAGGAGATCAAATATCTCAAAAGATGTTAAAAATCGTGTTCTTTCAGAATCTATAAAAATCACTACAAATTCCTAAATAAAATTTTGGAATAAACATTAAAAACGGAAAAACAAGGGTTCTTCGGTTGTTTTTTAAAATACTTAAAATATTTTCCGTAAGTATTGACGCTTCAGTCAAAAACAGTATTAATAACAATAACATTAATAAAATATTAATATTAATAACAAAAATAATATAATAAAATAATATTAATTCTTAAACCTTAGCAAGAAAATATATTTTTTATTATTCAAAAAAAAACTGCTTAATATTTTTTAAAAAAAATTGCATATGCGTGTCTGTGCGGAACCCAAAACTTTTATTTGAAAGTGACTAATATGTTTTTTGTTCCTTGGATGTTCTCCATAAATTTTTATTAGATTAACAATATACATGTAACTCAGCCATATTTCATTTAGCGTCAACAAAGCAGCATAAAACAAATTTTTACTGAAAAAATAAAAAAATAAAAAATAAATAATAATAAATAAAAACATAAAAAAAATATTAAAATGAAGCTGTTTTAACAACGTAATAACATAGAATTATCTTTAGAATTAGCTGGGCAGTCATTTCCATTCCATGAGGGTACAATAGGCTACTTGTTTAATAAATATATTGTTCTGTTAAAATAATTTTGCAGATTGTTAAGAATCCCAAACATCATTATCGTAACCTTTGTTAAGTTACAAAAATATTGTCCACTCTTTTTCTCTTCGCCGCTCGAATCTTCTCCCATTGAAATCCCCCACTGCTGGGGAATGAGCGACAAAGTCGTCTTTTTGCGGGTTTTTCTTTATAGAAAAATGAGAAATGCAAACAAGACCTTAATGCCGATGTTTATATTAACGTAATATGGAGTGTTGGGAAGAAAATGAGGAATTTTTCGCGGAGTAGCCGGGAAATCCAGTTTTCCCCCCCTTTCCCTCCCGCCACTTCACCGTGACTCCGCACGCTGCCGCCGCGCGACGACGTACGTCCATCGATGGCGCCATCGTCGCTAAATCGGATTTCCGGAGATCTTGAGGCTTTGCGCTGGGATTACTTTTTTTTGGCAAAAAGTGCATTAAAACCATATAAAGAAGAAAAAACGGTACTGGATAGGAGGTGGAACAAATTTCGAAATTTTAATCTGCACTAATATAAAACATTACAAAAAATAGAATTAATGAGAAAAATAATTACTTTGCAAGCTGACAAGTTTTACAAAGTGTTGATACATTGATATCGCTAAAAACATAAATATTGTAAAATTATTTAAAGACAAAAACACTATTTGAAACCAGTTTTAATTATTTAAAAAAATGCAGTTTTTGCACCATTTAAAATAGTAGGCTAAAAACCTTAAACTCGGCCAGTTTTAATTTTGGTCACCGGCTGTTATTTTTGCCATGCGCATAGTGTATGAAATAAATTGCATATGGCTGGGTAGAGAACGTCACGGATTTATGTAAGCATAACTTCATTTCATAATTTTTTCCCTAGGCAAAAATGTGACCGAAATTCCAAATATATTAAAACACAAAGCTCTAAATTTTAAAACTTCGGAGCTCTAAAGCTCACCCTATCCTATTCTAAGTTACCTAAGACTGATACCAACTATTTTGTAAAAAAAAATTTTGTGAATATATTTTTATAGAACAATTTACCAGCGTTCAAATAATTGTGAAAATACGGTTAAAACATGTATGTGCAGTGAAATTTATGATGATTAAAATATAAAATGTAATAAATGGTTTACTGTATGAAAACTAGTAATGCCTGCACACCTTTTAGATATTTGATAAAAATATTAAAATTGCACATTGTTTTTTTAACAATAATGACAGAAAAGTTATTGCGAATGTAATTTATTTTTATTTGAAGGTTTTTGTTTCAAAAAGTTTGGTTGCTTTTTTTATGATTTTTGAGCGGATTTTCGTATTTATGTTTTGTATTTGGTTTTTGTATTTTATTATTTATAGGCAAATAAAACCTAGCTGACCTTGATGATTTGCAGTATTGAATTGACTATATAACAATAAAATCATTTAAAATTTTCAGCAAAAACATTTTTTTACGCTTCTTCCATACTTATTGTTTCCTTTTTTATTTATATAAATATTAAATACCATAATTTAATAATTATTTATCAAATTACTCAATTTGGAACAAAAAAGCAATTGCGAAAAGGCATCATTGGGAAAAATATGCGTTCTTATTCTTTTTTTTAACGTCATAACCGCACAATTTTAATTGGTCCGCTCATGTCTCTTATAGAAACTTACCAGGTCAGCCAGATAATGCAACCATAGCAGGGTGTGCAGTGCACTAATAATTGCTAAAATAATAAAATACATGCTATTTGTATTTAAATAAAAAAATATTGCTACAGAAGTTGATATAAAGATTGATTACTTTAGTTTCATAGTTTTTTTTTCTTCAAAGCCCCAAAAAGTAAGAAAACCTTAACAGAAAAATTAATACGCACTTTCCATAAGGCGATATCTTTTTAATCCGTTCTCGTGATGGCCTTTTCCACCGTAACCAGCGTAAAACCTTTGTACGACAAAAGTGAAACCTTCCTCTCACGGTGGTGGTATTTTCGTATGACCAATGTTGTATGTAACCCTACCGCGCTAAACTCTACGTATGACCTAGGTTGTACTAAGGTCAAACATAATTTTTTGTGCGTGATTAGGGCTCAGTGAGCGAACAATCTGAAATAGTTAAAGCCGTATGGTAGAAATATTCAAATTTTTGCAATATGAAATATCCCAAGTAATACGCTGTATCCGTGAATAAAATCTGCACAATGCTACCGTACCGTTTTAACCAGTTCAATTTGCTTGCTCACTAGGCGGGCACTAATCAGCACATAAATTATGTATGACCTAAGTACGACCGTACGAAGTACCCATTTCATACGAAGGTTCCACGGTTATAACCAAGGAACAAGCAATCACGGGAACGGATTAAACCTAAAATGTAATAGCCACCTATAGTAAGATATGTTTTATAATATGTTTTATTAATGAATTGACAATTTATTATTTATTATGCTGCATTTAAAACTCTTTATGATGCTAAATTTTTGTTAAAAACTGTTTCTTTTAATTTTTTTAGATTATTTTTTGTTTTTTATACCGCCTCTTTTTGGCCGGTATTAAAAAGGATATAAAGGCAATACCGTAGTTTTCGCGTACTGAACCATTAGTATATGGTGTACTTTTGTTTTATTAAAAATTTAATTCATAAGTGTTGATATGCATGTTTATATTATTGTTCAAATAAACCGTATTTAAAGGAGTGATTTTAATAAATACATAATTTTCAATTTTTATATTATAAATAGATAAACTAACCTGGACGAAAAATAAAATTATTTTAAGCTCCATCATAATATTCAAGTGTTCGAAAGTTATTAGCAAAAAACCTATAAAAATGTTAATGTGTGATTATAAAGGTTATGTCTAAAAAAAGATTATTTGTCAAACAAACTAACAACTGTTCATCTGCTTTTCTTTGTTGCAAATTTATTGGCCTGGCACTACGCAGAACCCTGGAACTCCATTCGTTTTATTACTGTCGAGGCTGTGGCGCAGTGGCAGAACGTACGTCTTGCCTACTAAAGGTCCCTTCCCTGGATCGAGTCCTGACGAAGACAATATATATTGTGATAATGTTAATGTTTGTTTAATATTGTTATATGTATTATATGGTTGTTGAGTTAGTGCTGAGTAACATTGGCCTAGCGTATGCAGATTTATTCAAAATAAATAAACATTTTAAAAACATTTTTTAATAATTTTATTTTATAAGACCAAAGTTCCGGACACTAATATTTAATCCTTTGTGATTCTTTCCGCTGCAAATCTACAGAAGGTTTTCCACGCCACCGCTACTCAGCAGTATTTAACTTGATATGGGACCGCGTCTCGATTGGTTTCCGTCAAGTTTAACACGAAACAGTACTGGCGCGGAATATCTTTTGCGGATTCGCATAAACTCTTAAAGGATTAATTAAAAAAACCGGGTTGAATAAAATTTTTATGCTGTCTTATTACAACTGTTATTGGTTTGTCTTATTAAGAAATGTGCCTTGCTTTATATATTTCATCTCAGGTTCCACAGCAGATGAATTTTAAAAAATTTACACAAAACACATAATACACTGCACGCTCAATACGGGGGGAAATTAAAAAATGCCATTGTATACTTTTTTAACTTAACAATATAGCAAAAAACTTCGGTTTAACAGTTTAAAATAAAAAATACATACACATTCAGGAAAACAAAGCTAACTAAAATTAAAATTTTGACTATAAATCTCTGGATGTAAACTAAATTTTTAAGCAAGGATTTTGCATTAAATGCCACTTTTTTTAACAGAATTCAGTTATTTTCTTCAAGTTTATGCCGAAACATGTCGGTTTGAAATAAAATCTACACCATTTCCTTCAACTACATTATACACAATCAGAATGGTGCTATCTTTTATTAAACACTTACTTCAAGTTTATGTGTAGCAATTTTCGAAGTGAATTTCTGCCGTCAAACTTCTTGGTGTATAATGGACGTGGAGTCGTGCACAGAAAGCCCCATCGCTAGTGCCAGAAAAAAAGTAATGATTGCGGGGAAAGTCGCTACGCAAGCAAACATGCGACATTTCCTGCATATTTTTTTCATCGCCTACTTGTGGTGGAACGTGAAAGTGTCAACGATGGAACCTCCAGAGGGATCAACGTTTCAAAGGACGGATACCTTTCTCCCAACTCCCCATCTTTCTGACTCGCCATGAACTGGAATTAGCCAATGCCAGCTTCGCTGATCAGGTCGCTACTACTGGCCTCAGGAATACACCCGAACCCTTGTACCTGGACCTGCTCGGTTTGTAATTCTAACATCAAGCAAGAGATTTGGGTGTTTTGGTGAGCTCCTGTCTAAAACCTTCTGAACACTGCAAACTTACTGTTAAAAAAGCTTTAAATATTGTAAATGCCTTATTTAGATGGTTCCAAACAAACAATCTTAACGCTTTAATATAATCGTACAACAGTTATGTACGTCCTATTTTGGAATATTGTTCTCAGGTTTGGTCCCCTTACTTATACAAAAATATTGATATCATTGAGCATGTTCAAAGGTATTTTACAAGACGCTTATATCAAAGATGCAATTTATCACCCAATGAAAGTTATCCTCAGCGATTATCTAGACTAAAACTTGAGCCTCTTGAGATTCGCCGCATAAAATTTGATGTAACCATGTGTTAACAACTTAAGATAATAATTAACAACTTAAGTGACTTAAAATTCAACGATTTTTATACTTGAGGAAATTTTCTTAGTAAAAACGACCATTTGCTTAAATTAAACTTGCCCAAAGTTTCTAAAGATATATCATTGTTTTCTTTTTACTCGCGAAGTGCAAAATATTGGAACTTTTTATCTAAAGACGTAGTTGAATCTAAAACACTAAACATTTTCAAAAACAAATTAGAAACTATCGATTTTTGTACCTTTACTAAATTTAATAGACCTATGTGAGGAGTAGTTTTCGGGCTCTTTGTGTTTTCTCCCTTTATTTACTTATTGTTAAATACGTTGCATTTCGTGCACAGTACTGTACATCATTCTTTTTTTTTGTTCATTTATTTGTGTGCATTTTTTTTCCACTTAATATCATAGTGTATGCGCTACGTTTCTTGTCATATCTTTTATATTGTATTTTAAAAAATGTAAATAAAGAAATTCAAATTCAAATTCAAATCGGAACTGCGCCTCTGTTTTGTGTTCCATCTGCAACAGGTGATGTCATTTCAGCAAAACTGAAAAGAACGGCAGTGGACTTAAAGCGACAACGTAATGGAGAAGCAATTATGCTTGTTTGTCCTGCAAACCGCTCAATACTCCTACAACATCTGCAACATCTATGGGCATCCCAAGTCTGCTTGGCCCATGGCTCCAAGTCTCGCCTGCTGCGTCGAATCTAAACATCCTACAGTTTAACTGGAACAGGATAAGCAACAAGATCCAAGAAATCCTTGATTTCATGCTGTCCCATAACATCAATATTTCATGCCTGCTTGCTATTTGAGCGTCGCTAAAATTCTAACACGATCATAAAGAAGCAGACATGCTTCACTGAGAAGCGCAGTGAGTTGTACAACTTTAATGGGACCTAGTTTTTGTTTTGGTCTTGTTTGTCTTCTTAGTCTTCTTTTTAGTTATAAGTTGTTGCAGTTTTGATTCATTTAGGTCTTTGTTTAGTTTATTAAAAATGATTTTTAAAAAATAGCTGTTTTTAATTAAATGTCGATCTTATTGATTGAAATAATTGTTTTTTAACATTTAACTTTTTAAATTTAGTTGTTTTGTTTTGTTCTTGTTTTAAAGGAGCCGGTAGTGTTTTGTTTTTTGTAGTGGTTTCTTCGGAAAAAAAACAAATAATAGTAAATATAGCTTTTTTATAATAAAAAAGCTTTAGTAAGAAGCCGTTAATATTTTTGTCGTCCGTAAAATATAAACTTGCTTCAAAAAACCATGAAGTACTTCCTATTTTTGCAAAAACAATGAAGTAATAACTTTAAAACTATTATTTCTGTTTAGAGAGTAGGTTTTCGTTATTGATTTATTTATCTAAATAATATTTAAAAAAACAAAAAAATTTACAGCCTCTTACAAAGTCTAACAATAAAAGTGATTGGGTTTATTTTAGTTTTTGAACAAAAAAATTGCACATTTTATACTCACTGGGTAATAATCAAAAATAACGGAACGCGTTTTTTTTCTTATGTTTTGATTTTTACGCCAAAAAAAAGTGTACACTAAAATACCTGTATCGGCGACTAAAATTAAACTTTTAGAAAAGTATATCTTGGCTGCAAGGAGGTTGATTTTTCAAAATCAGCATATGGCTCTAACTTGTTTTCTATCAGGTGTTTTATAATTGTAATTTATGAAAGTGCTAATCAAGCCTTTAAAATTTATTAAGACAAAGGAAATGTTATCACAGTCAAAAATGAATAAACATTTAGAAACTTTAGGCAAGCAAGATTTTATGAAAAAAATGAAATGGCATTGTCAAAAAAAATTATTGAAAAAACTTACACCATAACACCTGTTAAGAATTTGGAAAGTCCCATTTTCGGTTTTCAAAACCCTAAAAATTTAAGTTACTAAATTGTGGCAACTTTTAAAATTATTCAAATTAAAAGTTAGAGTATTTTCCTAGTTTAAAAATGTTTTGAAGATGCTTTTTTAATTGTCATTTTTTCTGATTTTACAAAAACTGCAACCAGATTGTTCAATTACTTACTAAGTAAAAAAATGGGCTAAAAAGTCATTAAAATGTGTTAAAAACTATTGAAACAAACAATTTAGGTACCACTATTTTTTAAAAAAAATTTGTAAAAAAAAAATAAAAATGGTTTTATTTTTTTATTTTACTAGTCTTTATTTTTTTCAAAAAAAAAGGCCAAGACTTATCGAAATGACTTACTGAAATATAATTTCAGAAAAAATGCAAGGTTTTTGGTGTATGGTAGGGTTCTCACCAAAAATCATTGATATCAAAAAGAAAAGCATGACCTTGGTCGTTCTTCTTGAGTAGCCACAATCTTGCGACTAACTATAAAAATAACAAAGAAACCAAATAAACAATTTAAAAAAGAGTTTTATTAAAAAAACTCATCTTAAGAAATTAAAAAAAAATTTAAACGTTTTATATGAAATAATAAAGTCAGGATTTTGATACAGTTGAATCTGTTAAAATTTGTGAAATTTATTATCCACATAAAATTGAGCCTTGTTTGAAGATTTTGAAAGCCACTACTTTAGACAATGTAAAAAATTAAAAATTCACAAATAAACAGCTTGTAGTGTTTTTGTTTACTTAAGATATTAATAAAGACTAAAGTCTAACCCATTTTTAAAAGAAGTTCCAAAGAAGTTTTAAAAAAAGTTTAAAAGAAGTTCTAACTCATTTTTTAATAATAAAGCCATGACGGATGGGTTCCATACTGATAGACGGGTGTCACGACGACCGACGGCTCACAAATACTTAAAATATTCCAAATACAAGAAGCAACATAAACATGTCTTTCAAAACTCAGTTTCGAAAATAATTTAATTACACCCGTCCGTAATAAGTTTGCGATTCAAATGAATGTGTTTTTTTAAATAAAAAACAAACCTTTTGACCGATTGTTGTTATTATCGATTTTTGGAACCTTAGTTGTCGTCATGAATCCATTTCTCGTTAGTGCAGCGGTTTAGTCTGTACATTTTTTGCTTAATGACTACGAAATTTTTTATCTTTTGGGTTTATTGCTTTTTGTTTTATTCACGAGTATAAAATTTGTTTTTTGAGCTTTAATATTTATTTTTTGTATATTTATTTTTAAAGTTACAAAAGTGGTGTATTATGTTTACCGAAGCTCCGAGCTCCGAAGCTCCGGAACAACTCCCGGGGGCCCGGAGCTTCGCCCTACTTTTGTACTAATTTTATGATTAATTAAACAAGTGATGCTATTCATTATTTTGTCTAATTTTTTTTGTAAACTAAATTTTTTGAACGCTTATTTAAAACAATAAAAATAGTATTTGAAATCCAGATAGAGTAATTTTAAATGTATTTCAAGTTTAAATAAGCTTAAAATAGCTCATTTAAGGGGCGGAGCTCCGGAGCTCCTGAGCTCCCTCTGCTTTAAATGGCCGGAGCTGGGAGCTTGATACTGAAGGATAGAAACATCATTAATTAGAAGACAAATTGAGCTATTATATCTCGTCAACAAAAAGTTAATTCGCGTAAAATAAATATTTATATATTTAAAAAATTTTAGTATATGGTAAAAATTAATGGCCACAAATATATGAATTTTTTATTACATTATATTAATGAATTTAGTTCGTATACGAATCAGATTACAGGAACCCCAAAACATTAACTTACGCACTCATATCTATTTTTTGCAATATATCCTAAGGCTTTTTCAATATGTTTAGGAAAGAAAGATGATTTTTTTAAAGTAAAAATACGGTAAAATTCTAACCCGAGCCACTATAGACATACTAAAGGTTTAAATTTTTTATTATATTACTTGTTTTGCTTGAGTTTAAGGATTTGGCTTAGACTTTGGATTGAACTTACCGCACTTTCGGTACTTGTTCAAAACGTTGTTTTTATTAGTGTTGTGTAGCGCATTAGCTTCTTTAGCACTGTCTTAATTAAATATCAGATGAGTGTATTATAGTCGCCAGTTTGTATGGTACTAGCATTACACCCACGTACCAACCTAAATTATCAAAATTGCTGGTCTCCAAGTTTTCTTGGTTCTAATGACTAAAATCCATTAAAAGGGAATCATTCATTATTTTACATTTAGGTTTATATTATGATATTTTTATAAACTACCTGATAAAATATGAATCATTTTCAGCATTTTTTTATTAAACAAGTTATTTTTTTAACTGTTGCACATCATTTCTATTACCAATCAAATACCTGAGTGATTTTTGACACCACCACAAATATCATACGTCAGATGATTTTGAAAATATATTTATGACTTTAAATTGATAATAAATCAAATGGCGTATTTATTAAAATATGTTCAAATGTCAATGAAGAGATAAGTGGGAACTGGACAGCAGGGCAGAACAATTAGGAGGTGTCAAAAAGAGAGTTGTCACAAACTATAACTGTTTTACAATTGCAAAGTCAGCTTTTGTGGGTCATTAAAAATAACTACCCCGAATAAACAATTTACCCTTCAATTATGACATGCAGTTAGCTGTACTTTTTTTAATATAAAATAAAGATTTATAAATGTATCAAATTATTCCTCATTTTCTACTCTTCATTTAAATAAAGTTTCGAATCGTCGACAGTTCGTCAAGGTGCTGCAATCTTGTCGCGTCCTTTACACATTGAAATGGATAGTATTGCTAGAAATTGCTTTAAACAACCGAATTAATCACTTCGTTTCAAAATTTTAAAACCATTTTCTCAGCGTATTTTTTTGCAAGTTGAAGATTTTTTTAAAAATTTTTGGTCTTTAAAAAAAAGGTTATTTACATTGAAAAAATTTTGTCGATCGGGCGCGGAGGTGACCGGTTTGCCGCTGTTTGAAGATTTTTTGCGCGAATTCCTCTTTCATAACTAATTCCCGATGAAGAACTGGTATAGTGAGGGTGAAATGAGACGATGGTGCGTCCACGTCCCCTCTGCCCCCGCCCCCTTACCCCTCCGTCTTGATAAATCAGAGTTGCGCGACGATTACCCCCTGTGCCGCAACTACGCGATTAGGCTGTTAAAAAAAACTTACAAAGTCTTAAACTACACCGCTTCACTCCGTGTAGTGAAACAAGGCTTGTTGCTGTACGCTTCTGCTCCTTTTCTATAATCCGCCTCCCACTGGGACGTAATCCGCCTTTTGTGTTGCCGTTTAGCAATGTAACTCGCGGAGTTTGCGTGATCAAAAGTTTCAATTAAAAGTTTAATTTTGTATCTTCCTAAATTAAACGCATTTTAATGTTATCGTTTCCATGCCGCTTTAGAAATAAGAAACTTGGCAACAAATAAATCTATAAAAAAACGGTCAACCACGAATTAAATAAAGCTACTTTTACGTTCTGTTCTTGTTGCTAATTAAAAATTTTTGTTAAAAAGTTTCAATTAATTGTGGACTTTGGTCATGGTTTATTGAACAGCTGAAATTAACTTTTATCATTTAATATAAAAAATATTAAAAATTCAAAAAAAAACAAACTTACGTTCCGTTTCATTTTATTTTTTGTTTTAACAATTATACACATAGTGAAATTTGTACCATTTAAGGGCTGGTCCAATAAAAGCTTGTTTTGAAAACTCTTGTTAATGTTTTAGTTTTTCTATTTTTTGAAGAATTCTTGTAAAAAATTTTGTTATCAAAAGTTTAAAAACATGCCAACATAGCACCTATAGTTTACTCATAATGACTTTTTTATTATTATTTTTTTAATTAAGACGCAACCTAAATTTAATGTGAATTTTAATTCAACTAAAATATGCGCAAGCTTTTTGGATTTAGTTTTAGGTTTAAAAAATTTAGCGAATAAAATATAGAAAAAAGAGCTTGGTGCTTTGCATTTAAATGTAATTTTTTAATTTAATTCTTATCGTAGGTATATATTTGACCAGTGCATTATCTTTATCAAATATCTGGGTATACAAGCACAGTCAAATGCGATGCAAAAATGTTTTAGAATAATTTAAACATATTTGATAATTGATTTTGATTACGATTTCATAGTACAACTCCTTTATAAGGTATTTGTACAGTAAATAATGTTGTTTTTGCGTACAATACAGGTTTACAAATTTGTTTAGAAGCGAGTATGTGTTTTGTTGTTGAGTCCGTAAGGTAAACAGACGTTTTTTATTTGTCTTTACTGACAGCTGTAGTTCGATTACGCTTTATTTTAGTAACCTGTAGTAATGTTATAGTTTTTCTCAAATTTATTTTATTATTCACTTAAATGATGCTATTAAAAATTTTTATTAATAAATAAAACACCAACATTAAAAAAACTAGAAATTAAGAAAACCGTATATATTTATATTAGGTGGGTCGCAAAACCTTGTGATATACGCAATACCCATTGGTTTAAAGTTTTATTTCATACCTAATCAGGTGGTAATTTCCACTGAAGTTATGACGAAAAAAATTAACATAGAGTATTAATTTATATTTAAAAAATTAATAGTACTTCAGGATACTTAACGTCCTGTTTGTTCTTCTTTGGTTGGTAAATGTAAATTTTTAAATTTAAAATAAATAATATAATAAATAATTATAAAACCAAAAAATTAGCTTTTTGAATAATAAAATTTATAGCCACTGATTTATATTTTTTGATTATTTTTCGTCAAAATTTTATTTCCTTTTATCGAAATTTAACTGTAATTAAAAAATATATTTTAGGAACAATAAATTTTTTTAAATTTTTTGTTTTTATTTTATTTCATAAATCGTAAAAATTATTTTAAACACAAATATATATTTGCATTTTGTTTGGATTTTCAAGTGACTTATATTTATTAAAAAATATTTTTTAATAGTTTTTCAACTTCACGCGTTTAATTTTATTTAACAGAATTGTAATCTGCATTTTTTTCAAAATTCTTACGCGTTCCAGAAGGCGAAATCGAATACCGTAGAAGCTGTAATTGATTGTATAATAATATTCTCAGTCACACCTAATGAGAAGGCAGAAGAAATTATCAGAGGATTATTGATTTAGTGATTGGATGGCTAAAAAAGTGGAACGGTCGGCAATACCGCCGACTAGAGGATTATTAGCAATATTTTTAATCTCATCATTAGGAATTATCTTGTGTGGTAAGTATTTGTTTTAATAGCATAGAAGTTTTTTAACGTTGTTTTTTTGTTTTAAACTTTGTGGTAATGCCTTTTCTTCTTTAAGTTTTTAACCATATAAACGATAAAATTTTCCGACCATGAATTTTTTTACCAACGTAACTGATTTGAGCAATCGTTATATGTACATCTACTTCGTTCAGTTACGTATTGCTCCAAATCAGGTTACGTTGGTGAAAAAAATTCATGGTCGGAAAATTTTATCGTTTATATGGTTAAAAACTTAAAGAAGAAAAGGCATTACCACAAAGTTTAAAACAAAAAAACAACGTTAAAAAACTTCTATGCTATTAAAACAAATACTTACCACACAAGATAATTCCTAATGATGGAGATATAAAATATTGCTAATAATCCTCTAGTCGGCGGTATTGCCGACCGTTCCACTTTTTTAGCCATCCAATCACTAAATCAATAATCCTCTGATAATTTCTTCTGCCTTCTCATTAGGTGTGACTGAGAATATTATTATACAATCAATTACAGCTTCTACGGTATTCGATTTCGCCTTCTGGAACGCGTAAGAATTTTGAAAAAAATGCAGATTACAATTCTGTTAAATAAAATTAAACGCGTAAAGTTGAAAAACTATTAAAAAATATTTTTAATAAATATTAAGTCACTTGAAAATCCAAACAAAATGCAAATATATATTTGTATTTTTAAAATAATTTTTACGATTTAAGAAATAAAATAAAAACAAAAAATTTAAAAAAATTTATTGTTCCTAAAATATATTTTTTAATTACAGTTAAATTTCGATAAAAGGAAATAAAATTTTGACGAAAAATAATCAAAAAATATAAATCAGTGGCTATAAATTTTATTATTCAAAAAGCTAATTTTTTGGTTTTATAATTATTTATTCTGTTATTTCTTAAATTTAAAAATTTACATTTACCAACCAAAGAAGAACAAACAGGACGTTAAGTATCCTGAAGTACTATTAATTTTTTAAATATAAATTAATACTCTATGTTAATTTTTTTCGTCATAACTTCAGTGGAAATTACCACCTGATTAGGTATGAAATAAAACTTTAAACCAATGGGTATTGCGTATATCACAAGGTTTTGCGACCCAGCTAATATAAATATGTACGGTTTTCTTAATTTCTAGTTTTTTTAATGTTGGTGTTTTATTTATTAATAAAAATTTTTAATAGCATCATTTAAGTGAATAATAAAGAAATTTGAGAAAAACTATAACATTACTACAGATTACTAAAATAAAGCGTAATCGAACTACAGCTGTCAGTAAAGACAAATAAAAAACGTCTGTTTACCTTACGGACTCAACAACAAAACACATACTCGCTTCTAAACAAATTTGTAAACCTGTATTGTACGCAAAAACAACATTATTTACTGTACAAATACCTTATAAAGGAGTTGTACTATGAAATCGTAATCAAAATCAATTATCAAATATGTTTAAGTTATTCTAAAACATTTTTGCATCGCATTTGACTGCTTGTATACCCAGATATTTGATAAAGATAATGCACTGGTCAAATATATACCTACGATAAGAATTAAATTAAAAAATTACATTTAAATGCAAAGCACCAAGCTCTTTTTTTCTATATTTTATTCGCTAAATTTTTTTAAACCTAAAACTAAATCCAAAAAGCTTGCGCATATTTTAGTTGAATTAAAATTCAAATTAAATTTAGGTTGCGTCTTAATTAAAAAAATAATAATAAAAAAGTCATTATGAGTAAACTATAGGTGCTATGTTGGCATGTTTTTAAACTTTTGATAACAAAATTTTTTACAAGAATTCTTCAAAAAATAGAAAAACTAAAACATTAACAAGAGTTTTCAAAACACGCTTTTATTGGACCAGCCCTTAAATGGTACAAATTTCACTATGTGTATAATTGTTAAAACAAAAAATAAAATAAACCGGAACGTAAGTTTGTTTTTTTTTGAATTTTTAATATTTTTTATATTAAATGATAAAAGTTAATTTCAGCTGTTCAATAAACCATGACCAAAGTCCACAATTAATAAGAACTTTTTAACAAAAATTTTTAATTAGCAACAAGAACAGAACACAAAGTTTCGCTTTATTTAATTCGTGGTTGACCGTTTTTATAGATTTATTTATTGCCAAGTTTCTTATTTCTAAAGCGGCATGGAAACGATAACATTAAAATGCGTTTAATTTAGGAAGATACAAAATTAAACTTTTCAGTGAAACTTTTGATCACGCAAACTCCGCCAGACTTACATTGCTAAACGGCAACACAAAAGGCGATAGTCCCAGTGGGAGGCGGATTATAGAAAAGGAGCAGAAGCGTACAGCAACAAGCCTTGTTTCACTACACGGAGTGAAGCGGTGTAGTTTAAGACTTTGTAAGTTTTTTTTAACAGCCTAATCGCGTAGTTGCGGCACAGGGGGTAATCGTCGCGCAACTCTGATTTATCAAGACGGAGGGGTAAGGGGGCGGGGGCAGAGGGGACGTGGACGCACCATCGTCTCATTTCACCCTCACTATACCAGTTCTTCATCGGGAATTAGTTATGAAAGAGGAATTCGCGCAAAAAATCTTCAAACAGCGGCAAACCGGTCACCTCCGCGCCCGATCGACAAAATTTTTTCAATGTAAATAACCTTTTTTTTAAAGACCAAAAATTTTTAAAAAAATCTTCAACTTGCAAAAATACGCTGAGAAAATGGTTTTAAAATTTTGAAACGAAGTGATTAATTCGGTTGTTTAAAGCAATTTCTAGCAATACTATCCATTTCAATGTGTAAAGGACGCGACAAGATTGCAGCACCTGACGAACTGTCAACGATCGAAACTTTATTTTAAATGAAGAGTAGAAAAT
>JASAMX010024363.1:0-25075 GCA_030248175.1 Microlaimidae sp. YZB2_3 | reverse complement strand
TTGTTGTTCTTCGTTCAGTTACGTATTGCTCCATAGTCGAACAGTATAGGTTTTACCGTGGTTAACTCTACGCATCACCACGGTCTTAGCATGGTGAGACTGAAAACAATAATTTTTTTTGTTACGGTCATACCTATGACCAAGATTTTATTTATCGTGGTAATCGAAGTAAAGATGAACGGGTTAACTAATGTAAAAATTATGTTTTTTTCGAAATAAAATAATAGTTTCGAAATGGTAAGTTTTTTATTTCATAAGTTTAAACGTTTTTAGGTTTATAGTTATTTTTTAGGCTATTTTGAACAAATCTATATAGAACCAGGTTTTTGTGTATATTGCGTATTTATTGGGGATCGTAATCGGTTGGCATAAATTTTTTTATGATTTTATCATTAAATTTTGCGTGATAGAATAATAGTTTAACTGTGGTTTTGAGCTTATTCCACAGAATATAGTATTTTAAATTTAATTTCTATGTATTTGTCCTTGTGTGAATAAAAAGTTTTTTAAAACGTCAATAAATCTTTTTACTCTAGTTAAAATTTGATTTTTAAATTTCGTATTTGCCAAAAGAACTGATGATTGTTTTTTTATAAATTTTATAACAATTTATTCCAGTTATTTGAACAATTTCTTGGGCTAATAAAAAACAACACAGCAAAATACTTACATTTGGCATATCCAGAATTGTAGTGTAGATATTTAGAATAAGTTTTATGGTCATAAAAACCTGATATATAAGCTAAAAAAACAAGATATAATAGTATTGGATTTTAAAAAAGCAGCTGTTTATATTTATGTAAAGAGTTTATTTTTATTAGCCTAGATATGAACTTTAAATAATTTAATCTGAATTAAATATTTTTAATTATGCGAAAAAAATATCAGTAATATCAAGAATATATAAGAGAAGAATGTACCACTCAATACGAAAAATCGCACCCATCCGTGCATCGGTTTGCCATAAATAAACGCCCCGGGGAGGTTTATGTACCCCCCGGGGGTACATAAACCCCCCGGGGGAGTTTATAAACCCCCCCGGGGGAGTATATAGACCCCCCCGGGGGAGTATATAGACCCCCCGGGGGAGTATATAGACCCCCCCGGGGGAGTATATAGACCCACCCCGGGGGAGCATATAAACCCCCCCGGGGGAGTGTATATGTTCCCCCCAAATTTAAAAAAAAATTTTTTTTGTGGAAAAGCGTCGCCGCGGCGCGGTTGTCTCGTTGATTGTAGAAACTGTATTTATTATGTAAAAATAGTGTTTATTTAGTAATAAAATTATTTTTTATCGAAATTTTATTGAAATTTCCGTTAAACGTGAAACTTTTGATTTGTAAAACAGTTGTTTTTGTGATAATGGCCGGAAAACCGGGGCTCCCCCGGGGGGAGTATATAGACCCCCCGGGGGAGTATATAGACCCCCCGGGGGAGTATATAGACCCCCCGGGGGAGTATATAGACCCCCCCGGGGGAGTATATAGACCCCCCCGGGGGGGTTTATTTATGGCAAACCGATGCACGGATGGGTGCGATTTTTTGTATTGAGTGGTACATTCTTCTCTTATATATTCTTGGTAATATTTAAACATAGATAATTTACATTGTATGCGCCTGCTCTGTCAAACTGCGTTAATCGTAGCATGCGAGACATGCGTCTAAAACAGCCTCAATTTTTCAATTTAATTTTAAAATCTGGATCTTGAACCAAAACTTACAGCAATAATTGTTAAATGATAAAGTATAATGCTGATCAGTTTAGTTTAACTTGCAGATATTTTAGGATATTATAGTTAAAAATTTTTTATACTGACAGAGCATTCATCAAAAAAAATTTTGCGTAACTTGGTCAACTTTTATTCAGTTTACTGCGCATTATTCGTTTTTTTAATAATTTTGGATTTTTTATTAAATTATTTTACACCAATGAAAAAATAATATGGCGTAAAAGTGCATTGTTTTGTTACATACACACGTATTCATTATACTGCTTCGTTAACTCTGTAATTTCTATTTGATTTTTAACGCAGATAGTAAGTGCGTCTTGAGTCTTAAGGTTGGTTCATACTTATGTAAAAACGTCCTTTGGACAGAGCCCAAAGGACAAACACAGCGTTAAAACGTATGTAAAAACGTCTTTTGGACTTTGTCCAAAGGACGTTTTTACATAAGTATGAACCAGCCTTTAGTTTGGCTAAAACTCCGCCCATGAAACTAACAAGCACTAAAAATCAAGCTTTAAAATATTGAGCACGATGACGTGGATAATTAATTACGGTTTCCGCCTGCGCTAAGACGTGTTTTTCCTCTTAAAATTACTAAGAGTTATTACAACAAAATATTATTTTAAATAATTACATTTATTAATACTTACGATTATAGTTTTCTTTTTCAAGCATCACAGTATACCCTATAAAATTTAGTTTTTATGTTATATGTATAAATATAGATATTTAAATAGATGACTCCCCTTTAAATAGAAATTTTTTGGACGAATTGGACAACTTTCAAAAGACCTTTAAAAAAACCCTTGAAATCTTTTGCCACCACACAACTATTTTGACTATTATCAAAAAATGAGTGCATAAAACTTTAATTGTGCAGTCAATTAAGATTAATTAAATTATTTTATTCCGTTTAAGGCTTTTTATACAACAACACGCATGGTTTTGTTTGGAGCAGATGTTTCAGGGAAAAGATAATCAGGATTAAATTTTGTCGTTTTAAATAAACCCCTTTCGATTTTTACGAGGTATCAAAAGTAGGTGCGAAGCTCGTTTGCTTATCTCGGTGTCACAAAACGACTGCGATCATGAATAGTGAAGACCGCGGGAATGTATTAAAAATGAAAAATAGGGAATAAGGGAATAGTAAAACTTAAAGTTTAGTAGTGAATATCTTGCCCTACTCGTTTATGAGCAGTATTCACGAAACAGTTTTTATTGGAGACACTGAGCGTGGCGACGCCTGTGAAGCCTCGCCGTTTTCGTGATTAGACGCCTTTCTGCGTCGCTAAAAAAATCAAAAACGGTTAATATTATAAATAATTAAATTATTTCACTTCAAAAAGAATAACATACATTTTGAGCAGGTAAAAGTGCAGGCTGCCGGATTACAGAACGGGTCATCCTCCCTTTCGCAGCTGCAAAGGCAAGAGCAGGGAGCGCAACATGAACGTCCATTAACCTGGAATGTAAATTATTATAAATATTAAAACACGCAGCCAATTGCAAGACAATTGTGGGATATTATTTCCTGTGAGACCCACTCTCTTAGCATTGAAACGTATCACGTTTATCTCTAGACAAAGCCTGGGTCGTTCAATTTTTCCGTAAATGCAAAATTAGTGGGCCACATAATAAACTGTCAAAAAAATTAAGAAAAAAAACAAACAATTGCATAATATATCTGACTTTATTTATTGATTTTCGAATGTTTTTTTTTGCTTTTATTGATTAGCATTATGATTAAAGAGTCTCTTTTTTGGTTTTAAATACGGTTTTTAAAGTTTTGAAGAAAATATTACCGGTCCCAAGGAACAGAGCAATTAAGAAATTGCGATCAGTTTTAGTACTGCATTTTGTCTTTCCACGAAGAGAAACAGGTATTAACCGCTGTATTTTAGAGCTGTGTACAAACTTACATCAGTTTAAATGTGCGTAATTTTGAATACGGTTTGTGGTTAAAACCATAATTGTTAAATCTAATAAAAATAAATTTATTATTTATAAAAAGACAAGAGTTAAGTTTTCAGGTATTATGTTTAATATTTAATTTATGATTGTTTTTGAAAACAATTACCTTATAGAACTTATTTATGTAATTAACGTTTGTAAGTGGTTCAGTTGATGATCAGTAAACTGACATTTCCTGAAAACATTTTTTTGTTATTTCAAACCCCGTTTTTACCATTGTTTTGTTGCTTGTTCTGTGTAAAAATTACAAAAAGTAAAAAATGGATATTCTAAATAAATCGATTTTGTTATTACTGAACAGACCCTTATCAAACTTGTATTAAAAATTTAGGTTTAAAATTTGGTGTAATTCCAACAAGTCATAGATAAATAGGGTGACTTTTTCCCAAAAAAAAAAACGCGGTAAAAATAGATCGTATTTCTAAATTGATCTGTTTTATAATCAGTGTTAATTTTAAACTAGAAACCAATAATTTAGCATATTAAATAATTTTTATTTTTAATTGGGAGAAACAAAGAGTGATGTATTTTAAGTCACCCATAATAGCGAAGACCTTCCACTTTTGCCATTTTTGTCTAAAAAATAGAAAAAATAATTATTTTTAGGGTTTTCCTCAGCACAAAATAACATATTATTAAATTCCGTAAACTTTTTCCTTTTTTAACTGCAAATTAATTAAGTCTTAATTTTGGTTGGGATACCCTCTTTTAAAAAATCTCTACTTTGCCAAACAAACTACAATTAGGAAACCCCAGTTCTTAAAATGGATCTACGCCGATAAGATAAGATAAGATAGATAAGATAAATTTATTTTGCCATACGCCGGAAACCCACTTAAGCATTATAATATGCACTTTAAACAAGTGAGCACCTTGTTAGTAAGTTGTTTGAATCAATAAATAAAAATTATAATACTAAATTAGTAGCTGGCAGTGACCATTAATCAAATTTTCTTTATATCAGAAAAAGTCATTTAAATTCATTTGCTATTGTTCTTCATCATACCAACCATTTTCTTCCAGTTTATTCATAACCTTTAAAACTTCTTGGGGGTTAAATGGCTCCAAAGTTTTGTCCTTTTTAAAAGTTCCAGGTCTTTCCAAATTTTGAAATAATTAATGAACAGCAAATAAAAAATTGAACAGTTTCTGAGTCCTTCTAAATTCTTATCCAAAAGCTCCAGATGTTCTCAATTCAGAATAGGCAACCGCACCGCACAATTTAAAAAAATAAAATACCGATCGTCCCTTTTATGCGCTTCTTATAAAAACGAGCATACCTTGCTTAAATAAAAACCAGAGTCGCATTTTAATCTTGAATCTGTGAATTTATTCGGCAAAAACACAAGACCATTATGACTGAGAGTTTTTACAGGACAGTTTTGTTCGCAAATCTCGTAATATTCCGTTGTGAAACGATCTCAAGAAAATTTAGTGTTATTTTTATTCATTTATAAATATCAATTTAAAACAGAAAATTAAAAATAAATTGGCAGAGTAGTTTTTAAAAATGATTTAAAAATAGGAATGGCGATTTCATCCCGAGGTATTTTTAAGCAAAAATATCAACTATATTAATTTTTAATAAATGGACACAATTATTATAATGAATTTTTTATTCGGTGAACAACTACAGGAACATAGTTGTAATTAAATCCAGTAAATATTATTAACAGTTGAAAAAAACCGAAAATTCTTTACAATTTTTTATGTTTGCTTTTAAAAGCGAAATTGATTTTTTTAAGTTAGCATAAGCATAAAAATTAGCGATTTCGCAACATTCAAATACTGTTGTGTTGTGAGTATAATAATTTTTTTTAATTGCCGTTCCCCAACTATAGAGAAACTTTAACTGAACTATTTGTTTAAAGGTTCGGTACTGCGTCAAAGTTTTTGTCTTCAATTTTGATGATTTTTTTTGAACACGTTACCCCTGCCACCAATAGGCCACAAAAATTTTTTCTCTAAAAATCTTTATGGGTTCAGTAAATATGACCCCCCAAAAATCGCGTTTTTTTCGAAATTGTGTACTTGAAAGATTTCTCAATGAGTATAAGATTTTAAGTTATAAAAGTTTTATTGAAATAAGGCAATCACTTTCTACTTCAATTTGACCTTGCTTGTTTAAATTGGTGCCGGTTTTGTCGAGATATGGCGTTTTCCGTACAAAAAACCTCGATTTTTTTGTTAAAAACACCAAACGACGGCAGTGATTTAATCAAGTTTGCCCAACATTTTTCCTGCATGTACACGTCGTATGTTTAGCGAAAAAATCGCGGGTTACGGTAAACATAATATCTCGCAAAATACTGCTCCAATCTTAACAATCAAGGTATAAAATTAAACTAGAAAATAGCCGCTTTCTTTCAGTAAAACTTTTATAAATTTAAATGTTATACTCATTAAGAAATATTTCAAGTACAGATTTTCGAAAAAAACGCGATTTTTTGGGGGGGGGGGGTCATATTTCATAAACTACCAAAGGTATTTTGATAAAAAAAATTTTGTGGGCTATTGGGAGCAGTGGTAAGATTCATCAAAATCGAAAACAAAAAGTTTGACTCGAACCGCACCTTTAAGAATAAAAATTTTTTTGTGTATGGTCCCTATTTTTTAATCAATAAACAACTCCACAAGTCAAATATGATTTTTGATTTTTTTCACTTCTTTTTTTGCTGTCTAAAAATAAATTCGGGATAAAATAGCCCTTTTTTTCTGATATATTTTTGGAATATTTTTTAAATAAGTCTGAAATCATTAAATTACCTAAAACTATGCTATAAAAAAACGATATCTTTCATTAGCATTATTTTCGTCAATATAATAATAACGAATCAACAATTATTGGTCGTCAAGTACATTTCGAAATAGAAATATTTTTTTAGAATTGAACGAAAATACTAGCTTTTTTGCGGTTGCATCAGATAGTCTGGCGAAGAATCTATATAAAGTTTGGACGATATGGAATTAAATCTTAAAGTTTAATAAGTAAAAACCAGTAGTAAAGGATTAATCTTATTAATTTGCTTATTTTTACTAGCAAAATTAATTTTTCCATGAAATTCTGTGAGCGTCTTGACGTTAGTATTTTATCACCAAGCCCGAAATTCACGAAGAGGGGTTATCCATGGATTAACTCGGTGTTAGTAAACCCCAGCTTAACCCCCTGATTAACAACGTTGTATTCCGGGATTAACTAATCGGGTCGGGATTAACTAACACCAAGTTTACCCCGGAATACACCCTAGTTAATCAGAGGGTTAAGCCGGGGTTTACTAACACGGAGTTAATCCATGGATAACCCTGCTTCGTGAATTCCGGACCAACTGTCCTAGGCCAGGAAACTGCGGGTTGCTGCGCTAAGAAAAACCGGTTTTATAGGGCTACAAAAATTGCCTTCGGAATTTGCTACTTTTCGGTCCCGCTTCCTTTCAGTGCCGGAAAAAAAAATCACCACGAGCTTCGTTTCAGTCCCACTTCGTTTCAGTCCCGCTTCGTTCCAGTTACGCTTCGTTTTAGTCCCGCTTCGTTTGAGTCCCGCTTCGTTTCAGTCCTTTCGGAAAATACGTTCATCAACTTGTATCATATTCCTGCGTGCAGTCTGTGCAAAATATTTGCATAATTAAAAAAAAATCGATTTACTCACCTTAACCCGTACTCAACCGGTCCAGTTCTAGAACTGTTCGGAACAGTTTTAGAACTGTTCCGAACAGTTCTAAATTTGTGAGAAGTTCTAAACAGTTCTAAATTTGTGAGAAATTCGACATTTGAAAATGCCGAAGTTGTACTTTGGTGCATTATAAAAGTCACCGACACATTTTCCAACACTTATCACGTGATTTTATTGTGTATTTCCGTTGTTTTATGTGTTTAAATATCATTTGCGGAGTTTTATTTATTTTTTGATTTTGAGAACTGCAAATCAGTCCTAGAACTGTTCTAGAACTGTTCGGAACAGGTTCTAGAACTGTTCGGAACAGGTTCTAGAACTGTTCCGAACAGTTCTAGAACGCATAGCACAGGGGCATGTAGAGTACCGGTTAAGTTCAGCAGGCACAGCCAGTTGTTATTTTTGTTTTCTTAATCCAATGAGGTTATGTATTACGTAACAGGTGTTCAATAGCGTATGTTCAAAAAGAAGACTTTTGAATTAAATTTTATTAAGTTTATGAACGCATTTTCCACCAGGACTGAAACGAAGCGGGTGATACGAAACGGGACTGAAACGAAGCGGGACTGAAACGAAGCTCGCGGTGATTTTTTTTCCGGCACTGAAAGGAAGCGGGACTGAAAAGTAGCAGAACTGAAACAAAGCTCGCGGTGATTTTTTTCCGGCACTGAAACGAAGCGGGACTGAAACGAAGCAGAACTGAAACAAAGCTCGCGGAGATTTTTTCGCGGGATTGAAAGAAAGCGGGACTGAAATGAAGCGGACCCTTATCTTCGCAATTACCTCCGCAGCCTTTTCCTAAAGATTAAGCCCACGTGTTCCTAAGCCTAAGCAAAACCTAAAAAACAACTGCGTAGCAAAAGCTTAGGTTGTTTTTTAGGGTTTGCTTAGGCTTAGGAACATGTAAGCTTAGGTTAGGTGGAAAACAGCTGGGAGGTAAAATCTGCGGAGGTAATTCCTGTTAGCCTTTTATGGCGCAGGGAACTGTTCAGACAGCAAATAAAACCTTTATGGAATTTTGTCGATTAAGTCCTGAAACAAAATTATTTGATATAATCTTGGTTTCATTGGTTTAATCTAATAGGAGAAAATATACCGCTTATAGGAAGGACACTGTTTTAAAAATAAAATGCATTTTAAAAAATCAGACAAAATATATAATTTGTTTTGTATAAACAACAAACCCATAGTTGGCTATTTAAATTTTAAGCAATTTTACCCGTTTTTTTAAACTTAATGCAAATATTGGGACACCGCTATTATTGCATTTTGCATTTTCCGTATAGCCTGTAAAAGAGTGATAACCCAATAAAGACGGGGTACATTTTTTGATTTCTTCCAAATGCTCACAGTTTTGTTGGCTTACTGATACTTTGTACCCCTTGCTTTATGCCTGCCCATCTTTAATTAATCTTAAGTGCTTCTACCAGCGCCCGAGGAAAATTTGGCTTCCACACCTAGCTCCTATTTTTATTTATTAAAAGCATTGTCTTATATTTACTTGTTTTGAGAACCTTGATTTAATTATCAAAGTAAAACAAACATTTCCCCAAAATTTCTGTAATTAACGGTTATCACCGTAAATGGCGACACTCGTACATCAATGATCAATAATTTTTATTTTGGATGGACACATTTAATTTACACGTCCTAATAGGGTAGGTTTTTCTAATTTTTTTTGTATTTTGGGGCAAAAGTTGCATAAAAATAACACCAATACCAGATTTTGTTTTTTCTATCAGATGTCTTCGACCAGCTGTTCCAACAAAAACAGTCGCAAAAAGCAGTAGAACACCTGTACATACACTCATACCGCTAAAAATCAAAACAAACAACTACAATTATAATTATGAATGGTCAAATTTAGAATACGCTATATTCAACGTTGGTAGAATGTTGTGTCAGCAGTCGTAGGGAAGTAAGATTTAAAGGGTTTAAAGATAAAAGGGTTTATGGTTTACGTTATCGTACCGCGTCTATTCAATAATAAAAAAAATAAGAATATGTTTTTTAAACTTTAATAAATTTTAGAAGAATCATTGATATTTAAATTGATTTTTGGCGTTATTCTAATAAACTGTATTTGATTTCAAGCCAAGCAATGTGTTATTTATTTTCAGAATAAACTAAAACCTACAGAATACTAATAAAACTTACAAAATCTTTCTCAATAACATTTATAAACTTGTGAATTTTGATGATTATGATGATTTTTGATTTTTCTGTGATAATTTTACCACATTTTTGTAGTGAAAAACTTGACTATGTAATTCAAAAAAAAGTTTTTGTAGAATTTATTAATATTGTGTGTAAAATTTGTTGAAGTTATAAAGCCATATGTTGTTCCATTTTTCTTTGAAAATAAACTTTCTAGACGAAACATAAAAAGCAGGCACTTAATTATATACTGGGCTCTGTCTTTTTATATTAACATCAGCAAGTTATTTGTATCCCACAATGAAGTAATCACCAGAACTGCCACATAAACTTTATAAGGTGACTATGAAACGCATTATAGGGTCGCTGACTTAATTTCGGCCACCTTTTTTTATTTTTTTTGATAAGTTTTTTTCTGCTTTTTCAAATCGACCCAAAATTTGGTCTAAAAATCAAGCGATAGGTATTTCTGTTATTCCAGTGCAAAATTTTATAAATTTCTGTTCCACTTAAAGATCACTGGAGGTTTAAAGTTTTTTTTATAGTGGCCGAAATTAAGGCGCGAGCCATTAACTTCGGCCACCTAGAGAAACTGGCTGTAACTATTTCCAAAACAAACAATAAAAAAAATTTTAAACTTTTTCAAACTTGTTAGTTCCATTTTTATTTTTTTTCTTTGATTTATTTGTATTTGTCTCTGTGTTTGTGTATGTTTGTGATCTTTTTCCCAAAGCGGAAGCACCCGTCACTAGTTACGAAACGTAGAAACAAAAATTTATAGATCATAAAAATTCCATTTTAAAAAACAGTTTTCAGAATAAACCCTAAAATGACGCCCAAAAGCAATCTATTTTATAAATAACTAAAATTACTACTGGTAATTATTTATAAAATTTCAGATTGGGTTCAACTGAAGGGTGTCTGACGATTTTAATGCGAAAACCCTGCACCAAGTCCTACTGTTTGACCATCTTCAATATTATATATTTTCAGTTTTCCCCGTTTTAATTTATTTTTTAAGCAATCTATGTTTTAAACCTTTTTTAGGTAAAATACAAATAGTTTATACTATTATTTTAGCTTTAAAAATAATGTATTGGATGATTTTGAGTAAATTAAAAAAACTGGAGTGGTCTAAGAAGTGGGCTAAACTCATATTTTTCCGTAGAAACCAGCAGACCCAGTCCAAATGGCCCATGCCCAAAATTTAATGAGTACCAATAAACATTAAATCTGCTTAAAATGAAAAAAAATTACTGTGACTTAAAAACAGTCTAATAACATTAGACAAAAGAAAAAAAATTGAAATGGCTCACCTTCAAAAGAGTCCCGGCACAAAAGAGTCCTGAAAAAAATCGCAGCTGGCACAAAAGAGTCCTGGCACAAAAGAGTCCCGGCACAAAAGAGTCCTGGAGAAAATGCGTTCATGCGCCCAAGCGCTGCTAGGGCTGAGGTCGGCACAAAAGTGTCCTGGCATAAAATCAATTTTTAACAGCTGACATGCAATGAAAAAGTGTACGGAGGTAAAGCAACGGAAATATTAAGCCCCAGGCGCCTGTTGAGACACAAAAAAATGGAGTAGAATAAGAAGTAAAAAAATAAATAAATAAAATAATAAATCAATAAAAATTTGTTAATTTTCATAAAGTGGCGCAGTAAAAAGTTATACTGTAGCCATGTTTAACAACACTTAACAGGTATTTAACTACATTGTATTAATGTTTTCCGGAGAAAAGAGAATTTTTGAAACTAAATTTTTTTCAACGTGTATTTAAACGATAAAATAGCCTAAAATGCGTATAGAATAAATTAAAACATAATAAACAAGTCTCTCCATCTGCTTGAAATGGCTGGAGCCGCGGAGCTTGATATTGAAGGGTAGAAAAATCACTTCTGTTAGTTTTTCCTTTTTTTAAATTACCTATTTTTTCTGCTTTAAAAGTAAAGTATACCACTTTTAAAGTAAATAAATTGGTTAAAAAACTACACAAAAGATTTAAAAAACTATAAAGGTTACGATGGAAATTTAAATGTATCGAAGGGAATTTCGCTATTATATTAGGAGGTTATGTTCGTTTTAATAATAGATTCATCAATTAATATTTATTTAATGGTATATTCAATTTTTTTTATTACAATTTACTTTTTTATTAAAATTTAACTTTTTTATGTGTTTTTTATTCATTATATAACTACTTTTTAGGTATTTTTGGTATCCATTTTTATCTCACCTCCCATTATTAATATAATCATCATGCAAAATCTTTCTGTACATTCGGAATTCTGTCGTAATCTTGTATAATATTTTTAAAAATGTTTATAACATATTTTTTTTTCATTTTTAACTTAAAACGAATTATAAAACAAATTTGTGATTATGCTAAAAGTCCTTAAGAACTAAAGGGTATATAAAGCCGTATTAAATTGGACACTTCTGGTTGTCCTTACAATTACGACCAAAACACTTATTTGATAAAAATTGTACTATTTTAACTGTGAACAAAAAATTTATCCCAACTAAAATACTTATTTAGACATGATTTTGTTACTCTATTATGACAAAAAACACTAATTCAATATTATATAATTTATACCCAAACACAACACATGACACAAAACAACACACACACAAACCCAAACACATGTTTTTCTTATTTTTTTAAATACTTTACAAAACTTTGAGCGTATTAATAACTAAATAATAAAAATACTTAAAAACATAAATTTTTTACCGGCGTAATTCTTCACACAACCTCTTAAGAGGCTAATTAAAAAAACAAACAAAAAACTGGAAGACAGCTGAGGTGTGATCATTGTATCTCAGCTGTAAAAAATTGATTTTACGCCAGGACTCTTTTGTGCCGACTTTAGCGCTCGCAGCGCTTGGGCGCATGAATGCATTTTCTTCAGGACTCTTTTGTGCCGGGACTCTTTTGTGCCAGGACTCTTTTGTGCCAGCTGCGATTTTTTTCAGGACTCTTTTGTGCCAGGACTCTTTTGTGCCGGACCCAATTGAAATCTATATAGTATAATGAAAATTTTACAATAATAGTCAGTCTTTTTTATAAATAAGTTAACAAAAATATAACCCAAAAGCATTTCCAGCTGTACTCAAGATTTTTAAACAAGATTTTGCAAGGAGATTTGCCTATTTTTTATTTTTACCTTGTTCATTTCAGAAAATTGACTAATCGGTGCGCAAAAAATTAAAAGCTACCAAAAATGATATATTTTTGCTATTGAAAGAAACATCTCGAGTGTTAGAAAACTTTTGCTCAAATTTTATGTACAACGGGACACTCTTTTTGGGTATATGTTCTTGCTATAAGCAAATGAAATTGGGATATTATTTGGATTAAAATATTTTCTTGCATCAGAAAAGTAAAAGTAAGTGCATCAATAAATGCTTATGGAATGGGAAATAATTGATATTTGAAACTAGCTGATTGAACTTGGCAAAACACAAGAGATAGCAGTTTATTATTTTGGAAATGTTTTTAAAGCAAACATTCTACACCAAAGTATTTTACACATCTGCGTAAGCATAGCAACATGCAAGTTTTCTAAGCGGTATAAAAATCCAAAAAGGATTTTGACACGTATAGCATATTAAAACATTATGTCAAGTTTAAAAAATGAACCGATAACGCTGAAACATTTATGTAGGAACATAAAGTTTGGTATAACAACCTCACATTTATTTGTAGGGTAGTGCATTTAATTTCGTCATTTTTTGGTTTTCCAATGTAACTTTTCACTGTATGGCACAATTTTTATGTTTCATAGCTCATTTTGAAGATTTTACAATACTGCGTTGAGTCATAAAAGTTTCACTTTACGAAATTTGTTTTTTTAACTAATTAAATGAGTTTTTAAAAAAACGGAAAATTGCCGAAATTAAATGTATGCATTTAATTTCGGCACTTTACAAACAATCGATTGTTTCTCAGTCAAAAAATTATCATTTTCAAAAATTTAAAAACCTATCATTATCTTCAGACAGTTTTCTTTAATTTAAGCTTCTTTTTGTTGTTCAACGTGTAACTGGCAAAAAGTTACAGCTAAAATGCCAAATGGTATCAAAATGAGCAAAATTTGAGAAAAAAGTGCATTTAATTTCGGCACCTTTTAAAAGGACCCCCTTAATCGAGTTTAAGTGCAGTGCTATGACCTCTACACTTTTCAACGTTGTCTTTTAGCTATTTAAAACTACAATTTAACACTCTACCACTTAATTCAATCCGTTTTTACCTACAGCAATATGTGTGCCGAAATTACACGATTTTATTTTATAACGATTGCTCAACACAGACGCAACGGGGACGACGGGGACCACGGGGACTAAAAATTCTGAAAATAGACTAAATTTTACCAGTAAAGTTTAATTTTTAAACCAATTTATTGCGTAATTATGAAATGCCCCTGTTCTAAAAACGAGTAACAATTTTATTTTTTATAAATCACACAATTTCACATGAAAATATCACAACATAACAAATAAAAAGCTCACGACTGTCATCAACATATAATTAGCTCTCATTTGAGCTATCAAACGTCGTATTCCGTCCAGGATTACCAAAGATATAGTCCAAAATCAAAAATGCCCAATTGGGAAAAGTGCCGAAATTAAATGCACTACCCTATAATAAAACTGAGTACCTGCGACAACATTATTAGTCTTTTAATTAAATCTGTTGGGAATGTAATGTGTCGCACAAAGCTTTAAAATAAAATGTTTATTTTTAATGAAGATAAATTAGTTACACTGCCAGAAAAAATAATTTAACGCTTTCAATCTACAATTTGGGCACGTAACTGTTAAAATAAAGTAACCCGCGGAAACCAATTATTTCGTTGTCAGTCATGTTCATAATAAACACAGGCGTATACCAAAACTAATTTGTAACGCGTGCGTGGGCAAAGAAATTCAAATAAATTAAGTATGAGCCAAATAGTTCTAAACAAAACGATTTTGTTCATTTTTTACAAATTGTAATCGCTTTTTTAAACTGTCACTCAAAACATAAAAATATATTAGCAAGATGCTTGGATTTTTAGGTCCCCTTGGGAAATGGTGAACCGAATGAACGTGATTTCCAAGAAGTTGAAATATTTGCTCCCGATAAATGATTGACAATGTTTAATCCACAAATTTTTATAGACAAAAAAGTTCAATGTACCATAGGCAAGAACGCCACGGGTTACTATACACGTACTTTCAAGTACGATTGCTTATGGAATTTTCAATATTTCGTTGTAAGCCTTTTTTATTCGTTGAAATCCTGCTAACTTAATAGAACCAAAAATCTAATTGAAAAATTTTTAACCAAATCACAATTAGTATTTATTCTAAAAATATATAATTATTCAATAAGTAGTTAAAATTGTTTTGAAGTTTTAAAAATTTTTGTTTATTTTAATAAATTTAAACAAATATAACAATTCTCCCTAAAAACAGAGTAAACAAATGCATGTTTTCGCAAGTATGTAACTTTTATAGTCCAAGATTTGTTTTTCGAGTTAAACTCAAGTAAAATACACTATATGATCCATATTTTTTTTAGTTTTGGAAAGAATTGTTTCTTAAGACACCTTCCTTTTAACCCTTTGTGATGTTTTAGACTGTAAAGCGCGTCTGAAATGCGGAAGAGCTGTGCACCAGTGCTTTTCAATGTTAAACTTCTCTGCTCTTTCAGTTCACCCTTATTTACTGATACAAGCAAGACGCGATATACATTTCACGTTTGAGCCGCTATAACAATCACAAAGTTTTGTTATAAACCATCACGCAGACGGAATTAAAAAATACTATGCACCTTTACAGACTCCATATAAAAAAATGGTAAATTTTAAATGAAAAATTTTTTGTTTTGAACTTTTTTCTTTTTTTAACGTCCGGCTTCATCATCATCTAAGTGTCTGTAATCTAATACTGGTTCCAATTCAACCAAATTTAAAACAAACAGGGGTGATACAGAATAGAAAGGCAAACTATTTGTCTCCTATTTTTTGGTTAAAAGAGTAAAATTTATTTAAACAATAGAGACATTTTGATTTTATATATGGTAAGATTATTTAAACAATAGAGTCATTTTGATTTTGTACCGTACTGGTAAATGAACAAGAAAAAACTTTTTGGCACCCCCCTTAAAAAAAATTATTAAAGTCTTTAGCTGATTCAAAATAGGTCTATAGATTTTTGAGGCCGCTTTTTCAGCTTTTGATAAGCATTTTTTCATAAGTATGTCCTATTAAGTAAAAGAATTTTTAAAAAAGTGTTTTTTCGGCCACTTTTTTCAAAAAAAACACTTCGAAAATCAGCTCCAAAACACTTAATTCTTAAGCTATATAAATAAAAACAATATTTTTAAGCTCTCCAAACGTTGTCTACCTATATATCTACTTTAAACTTCATGGTTTTTTGATTAACACATAAAAACAGGTTTAAAAAAATTTGTTTTTCTTGAAATTTGAAAAAAAAAAGTTTTAGTGATAATTTAACTTTTAGCTCTTTTCCTGCATTTTTAGAGTCAAATTTTTAGTTTTAATGGAATATACACATTTTTTACCCCAGAAAAGTTATTTTTTTGCAATAATTTTGGATTTATTAAAATTTTTATATAGAGAGAAGAAAAAAGGTTTCGAAAAAAGTCATTTCCACTTTTTTGTCTATAATTACAATTTTAAGTCCTTTTTAGAGCTACAAAAACCGTTTTTATTAAATCTACGCGTTTTTTCATCCCAGAAAAGCAGTTTGGAAAAATATTTTTTGCAGTTTAGTGATTTAAAAAATTTTTTAATCGTTTGACATTTAGTAATGAGCAGAAAAACAACAATTTTAAAATCTTGATACAAAAACAAAACATTTTTTGGCTAAGACTCTTTTTTAAACTTAGGAATTATTTGAAACAAAACCTCACAAACATTTAAATAAATAAAAATAATGATAAGGGGGGGGGGGGGGGGTTTGGTGTGTGTTTGTTGGGTGTTTGTTGGTTTTTGTTTTTTTTGTTGTTTGTTTGTTTTTTGGTGATTTCGATTAGTATGATGTTTGTGTTTTACTATTTTTTTAATTTTTTTAATTTTTCTTCATCTTGGCGGGGGCGGCGCGGCTCCTCTTTGCTTTGCTTTATTAAATTTTGAAAGAAGGTCGAGATTTTGACCTAATATCTGAAATATTTTACGTAAATGTATAGTCGTTGTTTTTTACTTTTTTGTCTTAATAATGAATTTTCTATTTTTGTAAAATACATCATGTGAAAACTAATTGACTTTAAAAACTGTTTTTTATATGTTTTTCAAGTTTTCAACACACTTTTTGAATTTTTATTGAATTTTAAGTGATATTCAAGGTTTTTTTTGAAAAAGCACCTAAATTTGTTCACAGCGTTTTTTTTTTCAAAAAAAGAACATACACTCCATTATAAAAAATTGGTGCGACTAAGGTAAAAACCATGGTTACCACGTGAAAGAGCCAGTGTTAATGGTTAATGTTAAGGATGTTAATTCATGCATGAAGCTCAAAAGGGTCAAAAATACCGATATTCCAAACACAGCATAGGTAAACTCGTTTTCGAGGAAAAAAAATTCAAAATTTTCAAAATGTCATATTTTTTCAATTTTTGGAATAAAAGATAAAAACAACTTTTTGACGCTAATTTTTGGCATAGATTTTATTAAGACTGAGTAAGTAAGCACTTTGATTAAGCGTGAGTTTTTATTTAAGGAGATATTTTTTTTTCAAAAAAATCCGGTGGTTTTTTTGTAGTTCACTTACCTATACGTTTAGGATTTTGGCTGCAATTTTTTTTCAAGTTTGCTAAAATTCTTTCACTATAAACGAGTTTCTTTAGGATAATTATGCTTTAAGTTACGTGTAATATTTTTGGTTCACATTTTTTATTATGAAAACAATCCAAGCAAATTGAAATAAATAAACCGGAATCACTTAGTATATATTTGGAATTTATTGTTTTGGATTTAGTTGTAATGTTCACATCCAGAAGTATTATACAGTTTTTTATTTTTGTTTTTGCCTTATTTTTGTTGGCCAAGTTCAATAGCCCGCTTTGTTCCAGCTTCCACCGCAGATATCATAGCTGATCTGACCCCTTTTTCTTCGAGTACATGTACGCCAGCTATAGTAGTACCACCTGGAGAAGTAACGGCGTTTTTCAGCTCTCCTGGATGCTTATTAGACTCCAAAACCAGGCTGGATGCACCCTAAGTGAATATAATAAAATTAAGTTATATACTGTAATAAAAGGTTGATTATTGATTATTATTATTATTATTGGTCAAGGTTCTTGTATTATTAAAAAACAGTAACTGATATTGTTGCGTTGGAAACATATCTAAAAACTCTGTACTGTTCATCAAAATAAAAATGTACCTTAATCATTTGAGCTGCAAGTCTTATAGAAATGTCTCTGGGAAGACCCATTTTAACACCGCCGTCCGATAGTGCGTCAATAATTGTGTAAATCTAAAATAAAAAATAATAAAAATAAGAGTTTTCAAACACCAAACAAATCACAATTTTTGTTTTATTAAAATAGACAGAAATCATCTAAATTTATAATGTGATTTTTCAAACCTACAAATCATAAATTTTGCTCTATTAAAATGAACAGACATTGTATATATTTTGCTTGTTTTTTATATTTTAGTTTTTGAGCATAAATATTAAAAAAAGCACTGAATTCGATTGAAGTTAAAAAAAACAATGGAACAAGTACAACTATCATGGGTGGCGCGGGAGCGCCACGGGGCGATTTAGCCCCGTGGCGCCGCGCCAACCATTATTAGAGAACGTGGGTAAATTTTGAAATTCAGAACCTTCTTCTTCTTCTTCTTATTATTATTATTTCAACGCTCCATCCTTAAAAGCGATATTCCTCATTCGTTACTGATTGATCAAAAATAAACATGGGCTCATAAGAAAGAAGAAGGAACTACGCAACTTTCTTAGGAAGCACTTTTTTGATTTAGGTCCTTGTTATCGATTTATTGATCATATATAAAAAATTTGAAAAATAGACAAATAAAAACTCCCAACCGCATAATAACAGCCTTTTGGAAACAATAAGGATTGTACAGAGCAGACAACCAACATCCCCTCATAAAAACCGCACAAAAAAGCAGACCGATTTTAATTGGTGGCAGAAACGGAACCAGTTCCCAGCGCCATCTGCTTCAACCGCGCGGAAATCGGCGAAAACAACAAAGTACTTTTTTTAATTCTTGCATTACTAATGACAAAATTAATTCAAAGTTTTATTTATTAAAAAATAATAATAAGCGTCGGTGCCGCGGGAGCGCCACACGCCGGTAGGTAATCATCGGTGGTGCGGGGGTGCCACACTGCAATTTAACCCACCGCACCGCGCCAACTATACTTAGAGAACGTGAGTAAATTTCGTAATTCATGTTCATCCTCTTCTTCTTATTATTATTTTTACTTTAGATTTATAATTGCAATCATTGGCGCACGACATCGCGCCAACTATATATTTAGAGAACGTAGGTACACTTGGTCTGGAGCGCCACTGCACCGCACTAACTATAATTAAACAACGTGGGTAAATTTTGTAATTTAAATTCATCATCTTCTTATTATTATTTTTTATTTAAAAAGTATATCTCCGCAACTTAATGATTATAAACATATGTCATTGCGCAGTTAAAACTATAGTTTATTAGGCTATTTTTTAATTTAATTCAAAAAAAGTGGTAGACTAGCCTTCAAAAATGCTCTAAGAATAGAGCAGGAAAAAGGGGCGATTTTTCCCCGGGCGTATGTTTAGACAGAAAAGATGTGGACTAGTCTGAGATGGACATTATGTGGACAATAGAAAATTTGCAATTGGTTCGGCCAGGTGCTCACTGAATAAAAATTTCTACCATATGATAATGATTTGTTTATACATTGATCTAATCACACAGCACTGTTGCATTTTTTCTAGTTTGATGAAATGTCAATTGAAAAAATTATACTCACAGCAATCTTTGACAAGCGCTAAATCGTCGCTTTTTTAATTTATAGTTGTTTCTTACACACAATTATATATAACCTTTTAATAAAAAATGGAGATTTCGCGCTTGTCAAAGATTGCTGTGAGTATAATTTTTTCAATTGACATTTCATCAAACTAGAAAAAATGCAACAGTGCTGTGTGATTAGATCAATGTATAAACAAATCATTATCATATTGTATAAATTTTTATTTAGTGAGCAGCTACCCAAATTCAAATGCAAAATTTCTCTTATCCACATAATGTCCATCTCAGACTAGTGCACATCTTTTCTGTCTAAACATACGCCCGGGAAAAAATCGCCACTTTTTCCTGCTATATTCTTAGAGCATTTATGAAGGTTAGTTTTTAATAAAAAAACAATTAAAAACAGTTGATTTAATATTTTAAATAGTGTTTAAATCATTTATAACATTTATTTCTGGATTTTAAATTTTTTTTGCAATATTTATAAAGAATTTTTTATGTTTTTACAAATTATAAAAAAGACGAAATCCCTTTATTACAGTTTATAATGTACCAGCCTTTGCTTATAAATTTTTGTAAAATAAATTTTTACAAAACTTTACTTTTTTTCTTATTTTTTCTTCCACATATGATTGTCGCTGGTTTCATTGTACCATCATAGTTTTACCTGCGGGCTAGTGAAAAATTTTCTTTAAATTTTCTCAAAAACAATTTGGAAAATATTTACTTACATAAGCAGGTCCTGAGCCGCTTAAACCAGTTACGGCATTCAAAAGACGCTCAGGTAGTTTTTCGCAAATTCCAAACGTTTTCATTAAATTTTCTACTAAATTTGTCTAAAATGTGAAAAAATAAAGCCTAAAAATCATGATATTAAAAAAACACGTTCGTTTCATTTTTCTAAAAATTAAACCTGCCATTAAATAGAGTGATTCCTACTGTTAACTAAAAACGGTAAAAAAGCTATTGTTTAAAATTATGACACCATTAATACGGCTGATAAGGTGAAAATAGTATATTCTCTAAATAAAAAACCTTTTTTATTAGTATTAAATACATAAAAAAACGCGTGCTAGTAGTTTAAACAAATAAGTATATCCAAAAACTTGTGTGAGTGAAATTCATTCTTTGAATTTATTTTTGTCTTAATGTTAAATTTAACGATAACATTCCAAAATTTTCTTAATCAAAATTTATAGAAGTTTTTCGGCGATCCCTACTTAGTACAGAGAAATTTGTAAGTAAGCACCTTTTTTACTTACTTTGTACTCTTTGTAATCCCTTTTTTTACATAGAATACAAAAAGAAAGATTTATGATTTTTTACGGTTTAAATTTCTGTTGCGAATCTGTCTGTCGCAATGCGAGCCTGTCTGTAAAAATACAGCAAGCAAAAAAAAAATATAAAGAAATAACGTAAATAAAATCCGAAAAACTTAAAAAATACTAATATTTAAAAAAATAGCACTATAATTTTAAAGTAAAAATTAAATATTCCGTTTTAAACTCTATTTTTAAAATGTTCATTTTAAATTTTTAAAGAAGAACAAATAATTAAACAAAAAAAATTAATATTTTACGATTTGAAACATTTCCTAAAACCTAAAATAAACTTTAAATTCAGGTACATAGATGTGCTTGGTTTATTTATTCAGGATATACCATGTATTAGTAACATTAGCATATCAAATCAAAGCTCTTTAGCGCCACTTTGTTAACCAATCAGAATTCAACCTCCGATCGATAGGAATTCTGAGAGGTTGATATAATAACTTATGTTAACTGTTTTGATTACTTCGTAACCACAAACCCAATATCTATATTCTTTGAACACAAACTCACTATCTATATTCCCTGGTTTGCTTTTAGTTACTTTAGCAAATACCAACCTGTTCAATGCTACATCGATCATTGCAAGAAATAACTGTAGCCCCACAACCTATTGAAGCAGGAGTATTTGGAACTGTCCTGACTATTGGCAACAACTCACTTGCTACCTAAAATAAAAACAATTTTAAATATTAAACACTAAACCTCCAAGCTAAACTCCTAGGCGCAGTCGTTAGCTTTGCACAAGGGGAAAATGAAGAAATAGAAAAGAATCAAAAATTCATAAAAATGATTTCAAAGAATTATAAACTAATACTCTACATATTTATTAATATAATTGGATTTACCATTTCTTTCATGGAGTCAATGGTTACTCCTGCAGCTACGGAAACTAATATTCCGCATTTTCGCAAAAGCGAAGCTTCTTCTTTTAGAACAACAGGAACAATATGCGGCTTAACACAAATAACTACCACAGAATTAACTCCATACTTTTCCAATAACTCTCGATTAGATGTGTGAAAAGCAATTCCAAGCTCCTAAAAATGTAAAATTTTTGAAAATTCGCTAAATGGTTAATTCAATTACTAGATATATAAAAAATTAGCAGATGCGACTTTTCTTTGTAAGTAATTTCTTTTGCACTCACTACTGATTTTCTCACGCAGAGATGTTTCGGGAAATCAATACTGGTTTATATCGCGTAGAGAGTTACCGTGCACGATTGCCAGGAAATTGTATTGTTACCACATAAAACTGACACTGTATTAAAAATTGCTAATGTGGAAAAATGAATATAATACATTGTAAATTTAAATATTTGGAGTTTTCTTTCAAAATTTTGGTACTAAATTTAGTGTACAGCTCTACAATCTCTTGGGTTAGATATTTTAAAAAATATTCTTCGCAGTCATATATCCAATGCATTAAAATCATTCTACAATTTTTTTTGTTTTATAAATTAAATTAATTCTTGATTGTGCTGTAAAAAGGCTGATGGAGCAGTATAAAGTAGTTGATAAAAATTATCAGTCAGTCCCAAAATTGATACTTGAGGTTTAATTTAAAATATTAAATTTTTTTATTTAGTTTTTTTTTTCTTCAAAAATTCGGATTTTCTACTAAAATAACCTGTTTAAAAATTTTTAAAAAATTCAAAAATATTGAGGACAATTGAAATTTCAAAAAAATATGACGTGTCGTTGTTACATATAAAACTCAGTGGTTTAAAGTATGAATAAAAAAACGATTTAGAATTTATGCAAATTTAAACTAAAACTGTAAAAAAATAGTTGATCTTGGTGCTAGTTATTTGAAACAAATGTATGATCTGCTAAAAATTTAAAACAAATTTTAAAAATATTGAAGACAGTTAAAAATTTCACAAAAGTATGTCATGTTATTGTTACATGTAAAACTCAACGGTTGAGAAAAGTGAATACAACAAAAACCGATTTAGAATGTGTAAAATTTTAAACCAAAATTGTAAAAAAATAAAATTGGTGTTGGTGATAGTTATTTTAGTTAGATTTGATCATATTATCACATAAATCACTGCAAATATAACCTGTTGGCTGATGGATTGACTTTATTTTGTTCAACGGCGTGACATAATTCACACCCCGTCAAAATGTACCTTCAAGTTGTTACCGCAGTGTAACTGCCGTAGCGTGAGATTTTAACTAAATATTTATCAAAAATCACGGTAACTTAAAAAGTGCAAAAATTATTTGGGCAAAATAATTATTTGCCATAACTAAAAAAATCTCTGTAAGTTTAAACGTTAGTATTATAAAAGAAATTTGTTCAAATTTAATACAATCAAAAAGTTTTATATAGATTTTAAGGGAGACTCTCAGACTTAATAAAAATATCCAACTTAAGGTTCTCCGGACAGTTTTTATTGCAGAGCGTTCAGTAGTAAACCAATTGCAATAAAGAGCAAAAATTACCCATTTTAATTTACACACAATTTACTTTTGAATTATTATACTTATAGAGTATTATAATATTTTAAGATATTCAAATGACGAAAATTAGACTAATTGGCGAAAAGCAGGCAACAAATCCTGTTTACAATAATGATATTTTTTGAATTTATGTGAAATAAATTTTTAAAACTGTAAAAAAATAAAAAAAATATTAAAATCAAAAAAAAATTGTGGCCAAATATGTATAATGTGGGAATCGATCTCGGAACCTTTCAAAATATTTCACGACGCGCTAACTGCTACCATGGGATGATGAGTTCTAAAAGCGATTTATAAACCACCCTTCTGAAAAAATTCGATAAAACGAACGACGCACGACAGAACTGTTTATGCGTTAAAAAATACAAAAGATGTTATGGCCTTCCAAAAATTATAAATTTCAATAGAAATATACTATCTGGAGCTTTAAATTTTACCAAATTAAATTAAATCGAAGTTTCACCAAAATTTTGGAAAAATTAACCCCCATTTTTCACGGAAAATTGTATATTAAACCATAAATACAACAGTATTCAATTTAATTTTCACGTAAGTGAAAAAGAGTAACGGTGTCTCTCTATTGGAAGTATTTTTTTAATAAATAGTGTGCAGTAAATGTTTTTAAGGGTTTTAAAAAAATTTCATTGCAATTTGATTTTTAATATCAATTATTTCGATTACTTACAATAATAAAATGAATGTTCACTTTATAATCGTGATATTTCTGCCTTTTTAACACTCATATAAATTTTTTAGTAAAATATTACTGTATTTGACGAGATCTCGTATGCCAAAAATCGCGATTTTCCATACTTAAGAAAACTGTCCGGAGAGACCTTAAAAACCTACAGTTTAGGCTTAGTGCTAAATAGTGTTTCTTTGTTAATAAAGACCTTCAATTTATCATATATGTAGTTTACTTGAACAAAAACCAATCCATTATTGGTAATGATCCCGTAACCCGTATATTGTTCCTGCACTTTAAACTTGCAAGTATTATCAAATATATAAAACATATTAATTAGATAATATGTGGTATTATTAGAGAATTTTCGCTCAAACAATACTGTCGTTTAATTAGGAAAAATTAAATAATTGCGCTTTTCAAGCGATCATTGTTAACGATTTTGATCGGTTCATTGAAGATGAATATACATTTGCTTGGCAAACAACGGTAATTTAATTTAGCAAGGCACACTCGAGAATGCGGCGAAAAACTACATATTTTGGCCACAAACAAGTTTAATTAAATACGAGGTTTCATCAATTAAAAATCATTAAAAAAAATAATCTTAATAGGTATAATTTATTTAAAAATATCGTATCAGCACAAACATTATTATGTCACATTAAAAATATATTTAGAAAGTGAAAAAAACTTACAAATTCGGTTTAAAAAAAACGTTACGAATAAATAAACACTTTATAAATAATCGTTTACAAAAAAATTTGGTGCCAAATTTGACAAATAAATTTTTTAATGATTTAATTTTTCGCAAAGTTAATTTTTTAAATTCGCTTTCTTTTTCAATGACAAGAACGTAGCCAGTCCATAAAACAGGTGTTTATACTGTTTGCAAACGTACTTTTAAATCGGATGTTTGCAAGGGGTTGCTCACAGCAATGTTTTCTTTTCGTACCAAACCTGAAATAAATATTTTTAAAACAAGAATTTAATAACAAAACAAAAAAAGGTTAAAAAATTTAAAATTATAAAAATAATAGAGGAAATACTAAAATTGGAATATG
>JASAMX010024362.1:0-12668 GCA_030248175.1 Microlaimidae sp. YZB2_3 | reverse complement strand
GTTCTTAGCAGTGGGGCATTTAATTTTTTCCGGCTGTTTGGGATTTTTTTTCAGACATTTCGTTTCATTATAGTAAACGAAACTTCTGCCCGCGCGGTATTCGCTTTCAATCTGATGGCGCAGAATCAATACTTTTTCTCCACTTTTTCCACGATTGTTCAGTACAGGGAAGGATATCTATCCAGGGTTTTTTTTCCGTCAAAAAAGGGTATCAGACTTCTTAAAGACGCCTAATTCGCAAAATTTTTAGTTGCTGCATTCTTAAAAGTTTTCGAATTTACAGTAAAACTGTGTTTAAACAGCCATACGCAGTTAATTTCCAAATTTTACGCATTAGAAAAACTAACAGTCGGTCTCCAAAATTAAGGCCTGGCTGATTTTAAGTCAGTTACCCTAATATATTGTTTTTTTACTAAATTTTTCCTTTTTATGTATTTTAAAGTTAAAAATTTACTTCTGTCAAAAATAAGATAAAGATAAAAATGCGTAAAACATAAAAATTATACGCATTGAAGAAGATTAAAAGTTAGCAGTAAAGTGATTTCCAAATCAAATATTTAGCCGTTTTTACTAAATCTTGAGGCGTTAGTGACACCAAAAAAACCTGGTACCTGTTGTTCACTGTTAATTTTACCCATGCCATTTTGCGTTTGTTTAGTGGAAGCTTGTGTGCCCTATTTGCGTTCCTGCCCAGTAATTCATTAACGTCTTTAAATAGGGCTCGAAACAATCTATACCAAAGAATTGCACAAAACTTTTCTAAGTTTTTTAATGTCCTTGTTTGTATTTTTTTATTTTTATCCGAAACTCTATTCACTTTTTTTCCAACCCGCGGAAACAAAATGTAATTATACAAATTTTATGTTTTATGATTATAAAAGCTCTGGGAGCAACCATGCTTTAGAGCTTTGGTTATTTAAACAAAAAGAGGTTAAGAGCATAATCTTAGAGGGTAAGAAGACCTGTAATGTTGAAAAATAGTTAAATTTAACATAAAAATGAAATTCTGTTGTTTTTTTCAAAATTCATTATAGTTTTTTGTACCCATATTAGAAATTTTTGAATATGGGCATCAAGAAGGTGAGAGTGGCCGCCCGAAATCCCTAGACTTAATCCCATAGAGCTGGTGTGGCTAGTGTTTTATTGTAAAATTTTTAAAACCTTAACGCTTGCCTTGAATAACCTTGATTAAAACCTTGATAATTGATTTAAAAACTAATATAGAAAGAAATGTTTAATCAGATGGTAAGTAAAAATTTATTTTACTTTTGTTCTAACAAATTTTAAGGTTTGGTAATAATATTTCGTAAATGTAATTGCTTTAAAAAATTACTAATAAAACTTTTTTTCATCGTTAACCCAATTTACTTGACCTAACAAACAGCTTTTTATTAAGAAACATTTGCATCAAGAAAATATTTAATTTTTAAAAACCATTATATTTTTCAAATATTTGTGTTTGAGGATTTCTATACGCTTTGCAAGCAGTGTTTCAAATTCTTCATGCATCAAGAGCCTTATAACGCATATGCCCGCTGGGGCGCGCATATGCGCTTAAGTAAACAGAGGGAGGAGGAGGCCGGCTATAGGCAAAATGCAAAGCTCTTATTTCCAACTGCTTCCCTTCATGCCAATATTTATAACGCTTATTCCCGAGAAAGCCCTCATAACGGCTATTGCCTGCGTCTGAAAAATGACCTTTATTTCTGCCCAGGACTGTATTATGCCATTCTGGGAAGGGACATACACCTAGGCCTTTCTTCCTTCAAATATTCTAGTTTTTCCGGTTTTCCTTCCCAATCGACTTTGAAATCAGAAGCATATGGCCTAGGGATTTTTAGTTCTGATTTCTGTTCCTCATTATCGCTTTCGCTGTCTTCTGGACAAGAAGAAAATATGTTATGTATACAAATGGTTTGAGGAGTGACGTTAACTTTAGGTTCAAATTGTGTGTTAGCAACGATGCACAAAAAGTCACAAAAGTTACAGGTGTCAACTGGGTTTTACATGTCCAATGTGGTTGTGTACATGGTTCTGGTGTAGAAGTATCAATATATGGTTTGTATGGTTTATGTCTTTGCAGATTAACCAATTCGACTTTGTTTTTAGCGTCAGAGACAAGCGTCAGTTTGGCAATACCCTTAGATTTGTCAATATCCAGGACTTTGTAAGGTCCCGTCCATTGACTAAGGAACTTAGTACAATCTGTGGGTTTGATAGCAGGGTTATATTTAAGGACTAGGCTGTCAGTAGTGATAGGTTTAGTGCAAGTTCTTTTATTGTTATTACGCTTCTGACGTTCTTGTGCTTTTGGTAATACTTGTTTTACAAGATCGCGTGCTTGTGTCATGACCACTCAAGCATGGTCAAGGTAATTATATTCATAGTCAAGATACAAAGACCAAGCCAACTCATACTTCACATCAATGAGTGTCGCTTGTCGCGACCAAACATCAGATAAAAAGGACTTTCACCAATAGATATCTGAGAGGACCGGTTGTAAGCACTTGTTACAAACGGTAAAGCAAAGTCTCAATCATCGTGATGTTTGTTGACATAAGGAGTAAGCATTGCCATTAGCGTGCATTAAATCGTTCTGTCAACCTGTTTGTTTGTGAATGATAAGGGGTCATAAAGATTTTCTTTGTATCTGTGATTTCACATAACTGTGCTAATAATTGACTTTGGAAATTTGTACCTTGGTCTGTATCTCCAAAAGCCAATCGTGCATAGCAATTACTTTACTATTCTTTCCGCCAGTGCTTATGGTGCTTCCGCTGGGTCAATTGAGGCTTTTGATGCATGTCTCCAGCTCTATCTACCTACAGACCAGGACATGAAACTGGACGTGACTTTCATGAATAATTTAACTGACGCTAGAAGACATCAAAGGGATAAGAGATCAGTCTTTGCGGGGCATGAACTAAACTGGGTTAACTACCTAAGGAGAAGAGATGCCTTTAGCAGGGGTCTCGTCCTTCAGCAACCAGCAACAGCATCCTCATTTGGGAGGATAAAGTTGTCCATCCGTTTTGTATTCCCCCTCACAAGTTGAGTCTCCGGTCAAAATCAGCATGGAAATTGGATGTCCATTCATAGACATTAGGAAAGTCATCATCACTTAAAGAGCCTCATCATTTGTGGGGTCTATATTTTTATGATCTCAATTGGACATCTTCCGATAGTGAGCAAAGTTTTAATAGTGGGTCTTCGATGGAACCCACTGATTGTCTTTCTGATGCAGTGCATCCTATGCTTGCACATCCATCTCATGTTCCTTCACCACCCTGGGAAATAGATCGCAGCGAGGATGAATCTCCACAAGTTCTAGTCATTTTGCTGATCCTCCTGCGTTTCCTCATTGATTCCAATGGAGGGTCAGCAAAATGACTAAAACCTGTGGAAGATTCACCCTCGCTGCGATCTATTTCCCGGGGTGGCAAAGGAACATTAGGCCGATTTGCAGGCATTAGACGCACCGCATCGCAAAAACAATCAGTGGGTTCCGTCGAAGACCCACTATTAAAACTTTGCTCACTATCAGAAGATGTCCAATTGGGATCATAAAAACCTAGACCCCACGGATGATGAGGCTCTTTAAGTACTATCCTAACGTCTTCAAATGGACATCCAAATTCCATGCTGATTTTGACCAAAGACTCAACTTGTGAGGGGGAATATAAAGCGAATGGACGCACAACAACTTCATCCTCCCAAATAAGGATGCTGTTGCTGAAGGACAAGACCCCCATTAAAGGCATTTCTTCTCCCCAGGTAGTAAACCTGGTTTGGCTCATGCTCCACAAAGACTGATCTCTTACCCCTTCAATGTCTTCTAGCGTCAGTTAAATTATTCATAAAATTAACGTCCAGTTCCATGTCCTGGTCTGTAGGTGGATAGAGCTGGAGACATGCATTGAAGGCCTCAATTGACCCAGCAGAAGTACCAAAAGCACTGGCGGAAAGAATATTAATGTCATTTTGTGTTTTTACCTCTACCTGTGAAAGCATAGAGTCCATTAATAAGGAAATTTGTAAATCAGTACTGAGAGACAAAGTGTTAAACAAATCGTTAATTTGTAATGCAGACAGACTAATTGTTAGTGAGCTATCTTGAGATATTGGATCTGACATCGGCTTGGCCTGTGCCAAAAGACTGGGTGAGTTAGGCTGGGGTGGGGGTAAGTTTTGTGGTGGGCCTCATACTCCCCTGGCTCCACACCACTTACGAACTCTTTGGACATACTTTCCTCCTGTGTACCTCTGCCTCTTTTTCCCGCGGTGGTTTTCATATTCCAGATATCCAGAATATACAGATTTGTAGATACTGACTCTAAATAGGTACAAGTGAGTGTTATTGATTCATCTACGCAGCTTGGTCCAACAATTTCCACTGCTTTGGTTTGATTCCCTCTTTGGTTGTTATTGGTAGGCGCTTCCCCCAAAATAAGGACAGACCATATTGGTCTTTCTGATAGTGGAGGAAAGCAGGTCCAACCAACCCGACTGCAGGTGGAACCCATAATTTGGATGATGCTGTTGCAACACTTGTACCTTCCATATTACTGGGTGGTAAAAGTGCCCCAACTGGATGTTGTGGACCTTGTTGCGCATTAGAATTGTAGTTACCATTTCCCATGTTTGGCTGAATAACATGAGGCCTATAGCTACCATTTGCAGTATTATTCAAATTTGGCTGGGAAAAATCACCTTGTTGAGGATTGACATTCTGAGAATAATTATTTTGATTTTGTGCATAATTATTTTGTGGTGGGTAACTATTTTGAGGTTGGTAATTGTTTTGCTGTCTTATGTCGCTATAACCAGTTTGATTATAATTCATGTTATTATTTTTGTTATTGTATGCACTATTATTACCATAATTTTGGCTAGGAAACCTATGATTTTGATTTTGGTTTGTTGACATACAACCACCTCCATAATTACCCCTATTTTTTCCTGACTTAGACCAACAAAACCGACTATAATGTCTGGGTCGAAAACAATAGTTGCAAAAGGATCTGCCGTCAGGCTTCCATTGTTTTGACATTACCTTGCAAATTATCCCCTTTTGGATCGCCCTCTTGCACTCGGTTTTTTGCCAAAGGATTTACCGCTACTTGATTTGGCGCACTTTAGTTATTATTGTTATTACTCAGTCCAGTACCTTGCGCGCCCCTTCCACCCCGGTAGGGGACAGCTCCCCCACCACATGGAGACGAGCTTGCTGGACCTGAATATGCAATAAGTGATTTTTTATTAAGGTTGGCTTTTATTAAATCTTCAGCTTTACTTGCTTTATGAACAGCTTTGAAATATTTACGTGGGCGATCTACCATCACTAACTCACGCTTAATTCTATCCTTGAGACCATTCCAAAAATACTGGATGCAGTTTTCAGCTCTCTGCTCAGATGAATAATGTTCAACTGGATAAGCGACGTTAACTAGTTTGCAAATTTGTGACACAAATTGCTCAACTGATTCATTTTCGACCTGCACTCTTGTGTGGAGTTGATCTGCCACAGAACCTTCCATGTTATCAAAAGTATTTGTTAAGTGCTCAACGACTAAATTATAATTGTCCCAGATATAAAAATCTAGGTCCTCAAATGTGTCCTTAGCTAAGCTTTCCAGCGCTTGACCTATTTAGGAGTCCTATCTTCCCATTGGACTCCACCTCTGTTCATTATTGAGTTGAACTCCTTCAACCAGGCTCCAAAAGCTATGGTGTTTTTCTTCCCAGAAAATTTTTTAAGGGAAGGGGGAAACAGCTTTGCAAAATCAATTTTCATGTAATGAACCTTTTGTCCTTGTCGAACAGTCAATTCCTGCATTTTTTGATCACATGTGAAAAATTGATTATTGGTTTTTTTGGGGGGAGGAATCCGTTTAAGAATTTTGGGTATGGTCAAGGGTGGGGTTGGGGTAAAGAGGAGCGGACACATTTTCCATTCGCCACTCTTTGTCCCCTCAGTCACCTGCTCTTTTTGCTTGATCTTTGCTAACCGGGATTGAGTCTCTGAAAACATAGCCATGCAATTTCCAACCATGATAACAAGTTGAGAAATTTGCTGCTCAATGAATGCTGCTGCTGCTTTGAAGGTGGGGGGGGGGTTTGGGCTGAGGGTGCCCTGACTCCAGGTTGTCCCCACTTCCCCCGCCTGGCTGGGAGGAGGGTCACTATCAACAGAGTCCTCAGATGAGTCTACACTCGATGGCTGTTTGACGAAAGTATTTTTCCTAGTTTTTACTCAGTTTACAGGTTTTACCGGCCCTTCATTTTCAACAGGCGCCCCACTTGCCAAGAAGACCTTGCCTTCTTCTTCTTCTAAATGGGCATTTTCCTCCTGATTAATCGTTTTATTAGCTTCCCTGAGGTCTCCACGCAAAGCGGTTTGCCTTTTGCGACCAGTTACCCCAGCATTTGACCAACACTTTTTGAGAGTAACTTCCTGATTTTTTTGCCAGCGTCTTGGGCGGTCTTCCTGTTCCTTGGCTTTGTCCAGGCGCCATTACTTTTCTCTTTCTATTGCTTTATTTGACTTTTTTGGCTGTTGTTGACCATGATTTGTCTCATAATCATAGGCGGAAAAGTCAGGTTCAGTCAGTGTACGCTTGGGTAACCCGTCCTCCTCCCTATTGATTGGTACGCTAGTGGGTTGTTGAACAATGCTGCCGGAGAATACTTCCGGCATGGCCGGTTGTCCCACTGCGTTTTGGTTGTGTCGCACAAAGATCTTACGTTTTACAATGCTTTATACTTGTGTTAGCAACGTTTACATAAATTATGTATGGTTTGACGTTTGATGAGTGGTTAGTTTGCGCTTGATTGATTTGTTTACGCACTTTACACAGAGGATTTTATTAGTAATTATTACTAGGGTAATCGCCTGCATTGCGGGGAGCAAAATGCATTTGGAAAATATGGCGTTTACAATAAAAGGTAGTTTTAAAATAAAAACTTAGGCTAATTTTGCCTAGACAGTTTTAGCACAAAAAGTTGGTGTTTTGGCACCAAGTACACTGTAATACGGGTAAGGTTATAAAACGACATGATTTAGCTAATTAAAAATATGTTTTTAGGAATATATATTATTAAATCATGTATTAGTTTTTCAGAAAATTTCGGGATTTACAGCAAAAGTTACTAACACAAGTTTTGCGAAGGTGATTATTGACAATCACTCTCTAAAAGTTGTTAATGGTTTTATTGGGTGTTTTCATTAAGTAATTAAACAAAAAAGCCCCAAGAATAAAGTTTCATAAAAAATAATTAACTAGATAATGAATTTTCTTCAAAAGAACTGTTTCTTTAATGATTTTTAAATAAACTTTTTTCGTGGGGCTTTTAAACTATTAACAACTTTTAGAGAGCACCTCCAATTGACAGAATACTTAACCTACCTAACTAATTAGCTAAATTAAAATAAATTAGCTAAGCTATGCTAAGCTGAGCTCGACGTGCAATTTCCCTAAAAAGAATACCTGCACTGGCTACTGACGTATCGGAGCCATTCCGCCATATAATTTGTCATGTGCCGCCGTTAAAATCCTAACTCATGGAAGGTACTCGTTTCATCCAAACGACTTGTTTCCGCTCAACACTTTTCCCTACCTAGATCGGCCGTAACCAATCGCAGTTGTAGGCATCTCACGGTAAATCACACATAAAAATAGGATTAGTTATAAAAATTCTAACCTATTGATGGTCTGGCCAACTTTACAGATCTCCTTTGGAGCGGAAGGCTTTAACAACGTGTTCCCAGCTTAAAAATGCAAACCAATCATATGGAACCCGATTAACGCTCGCACCATTTGTGCGGAGCGAATTTGCTGCTTGAAATGGTTTTTTTATTGCACGCGCGGCGACCGACGCAATTACTGTTATTTGAATATGACGAAACGCGCATTTGAAACCTGGGCGGAATAACAACTTAATAATTAGCAATAATAACCATATACTTTAACAAACCTACCACGCACTCTCTGCCACAACTTAATAAAAAATGCGTACCATATGATACTAATTTTTTTTTTGTAAACAATTACATACCTTACTTCTAGTATAGTTGCAAAAATCGCAATTGAAAAATATATGCCGGCAAAAATAATTTTGACAGTCGCAAACTTACCATTTCTAAAATTAAAAAGTTGTATATCTATATGTAAAAGCAGAAACAGTAGTATATTTTAAAAAAAGTGGCGATTCGCGATTGTCAAAAATTGAGGCGAGCATGATTTTGCCAGTTGACATTCCTTTCGACTATAAAAGAATTGCATTTAGATTGTGTAGTTGGTTTCACCAAGCAAAAAAAAATATTATCAAAAGGTCTGCAATTTTTAATTATTAAGTTCTGCTGATCAGGCCATATGCTAATTTTGAACAATCCATATAATATCCGTCTAAGACTACTCTACTTTTGTGCCTAAAAATACCTCCGAGGTCAATTATCATTCTTTGCTTCATTCCTAGATCATTTTATTAGGCTAGTCTGTCACTTTTAATCTGGAAATAGAGTTTAGGATTTTAATTTAAAAAACACCTAATAAATAAAAATCCCGAATAATCAATAACGTAACTTTCTTATAATTCCGTACTCGTGATATAGTCTTTCGAAAGTTTTAAAATTATTGCTAGGAAAAATATTTTTTTCGAAATAAAAGTTCCAAAATTTAGTCTGTACAAAAATGTGAGCCTGTATATGTAAACTAAAGTGTGTGTAAAATATTGTTTAAGGTTTCAATATCAGAATTAGTTGGTGCAGGTGCAAGAATATGAATTTCTTTTGTCATTCTGCGAAATATGTAGTGTCTTCTTGTTGCATATTTCAATGACATTTTACTCTAATTATTATTTTAGTAATATTTAAAAAAAGACACTAAATTTTCCAAAATTTTATTTTTAAATTTACCAACATTTCTTACGTCATTTTTTTTTTCGTGAAGTCAAATTTTGTTATAAATAGCCTTTCAATGCGCCATAAAATGAATAATTTTTCGCAACTGTAAATTTAAGCTTTAATTTTACGATACACTTGACAATTTGTAATAATTTCTTTAAACTCACTGAATAAATTAGATTGCATTTTTTATTATTGCCGCGTTGATTTAGGTGTCGCGTAGTTAAAAAATTAATAAGAAAAAACAAAATAAATTTAACGTGCTATTCATAAAACTCTGGACCCGGTCCAAAGCGGACTGTCCACTTTTTACGCAGAGCGGTCTGCGTAAAAAGCGGTTTCAGTCCGTTATTGCAAATGCAATGCAAACGTCAATTGTTCATAATATTTTTTAATTTTAAATTAATTAAAACTTAATAAATTAAAACTTAATCAGGGAAGAGCGCGGAGCGCTCTTTCCCTTATATTAAATGGGTTAAGTCACTGCGCGGTTAACCGTTGGTGATGGAGTCATCTAAAAACAACAAAACCTTAAATAGCTTTTTAGCCAATTAAAAATCTAAACATTTTACATAACTAAAATATTACCCATATTTTTCTGATATTAAAAACCTAAAAACTTTTACTAAACATATATGAATTTCATACTAATAAGCTTAATTTGCTTAACTTTGACTTTCATGTTTTTTTTTGTTTTTTTTTTGAGGTCCCCCAAAAATTTTTTCCTGTGGTAAATATTTTGAGCTGATTTTTTGCATGTAGATGCTAAATTGCCGCCTCACCTTTATTTTATTTTCGTATATGCTCTATTGCCCTTAGTTAAACCATTGAGTACTAAGGTACTTGTGTGACACTTATTTTCCTTACTGAATTACCTATTAAGCAACTTCACTCAGTAATACACATTTACTTGTGGTTATTTTTTTCGTTTAGAATATAATTCCTTACATTTTTATAAAATTTACTAATTTTCAACAGGAAGATCGAACAAATATCCTAACCGCTAATTAGCAGCCATATGGCAACAATAAAAATATTTTAAAAAATAAAATGAAATTAATCTTGGGTGGCGTGTGAGCGCTGCGAGATCCAATGTTTCAAAAGACGGAAATTTAGCAAAATCAAAACGATGTTTCGAAAAAATTCTTTTTAAAAAAAAAAAAAAGCCTTATATTAAATGGAAAAAAAAGCCTTATATTAAATGGAATAGTATATAGCTACATAAGTCTAAAAACTAAATGCCAGAAAAGACTGAAACAAGTCTTTTTAAAACCTGTAAATTAATAACAGATTTTGTGAAATTTTCAGAAAAACAAATCCCGATAAAAACAATACGTGTAAAAGCTTTATTTTGCGTTTTTTAACCATTAATAAAACTTAATTCACATAATTTTCCCACAAAGTGAATTAAGCTTTAACATGAGTTAACCAGCTGTAAATACCACGGTATTAGTTAAGTTCACGTCGTCAAAACGATACAAAATAAGTATAACGCAAGTGTCACAGTCACAATGAAAAATTTTTGTCAAAATAAATTATCGCATTGTGCATTAAATTTTGTAATTTATCATTGTTTTCGTATACTTCAAAACATACCGCCATATTAATGACTTTTTAAAACCAAATATCAAGTTGTAGGTCCGAAAAAAATTGAAAAATTCAGATTTAATATAAGGCGAATTTTTTTTTAATGTTTTTATTTATTACATAAAACAAATTAGCTGTCAAAGTATTTGTTAAATTAAATGTCGCCTTATATTAAATCTGAATTTTTCAATTTTTTTCGGACTTAGAACTTGATATTTGGTTTTAAAAAGTCATTAATATGGCGATATGTTTTGCTTTATAGGAAAATAATGATAAATTACAAAATTTAATGCACAATGCGATAATTTATTTTGACAAAAATTTTTCATCGTGACTGTGACACTTGCGTTATACTTATTTTGTATCGTTTTGACGACATGTTACTTAACTAATACCGTGGTATTTACAGCTGGTTAACTCATGTTAAAGCTTAATTCACTTTGTGGGAAAATTATGTGAATTATGTTTGAGTAATGGTTAAAAAACGCAAAATAAAGCTTTTACACGTACTGTTTTTTATCGGGTTTTGTTTTTCTCAAAATTTCACAAAATCTGTTATTAAATTACAGGTTTTTAAGAGACTTGTTTTAGTCTTTTCTGGCATTTAGTTTTTTGACTTATGTAGCTTTATACTATTCCATTTAATATAAGGCTTTTTTTTCGAAACTTTGTTTCGGCTTTTGCTAGAATAAATCTTGTAACTGATATTCTAATTTCAACGTAGAATTGTAATAATAAAAAATATTCAGTTTTTTAATAGTTTTCACAAATTTAATTAAATGCGCATAGTATAGAAGCGGTGTGTTCGCGATGAATAGTAAGAGGTTTTTACCCACTTACGTTAAAGACAATTTGGTTAAAAATACAATGGATGGATTAAAAACGCGAAACAAATCCGAAATTGAGGGATTACGTGCCAGAGTGGCCGAGCTGGAAGCTGAAAGAGAAACGTGGGTGGACGAAAAAGGACAACTGGAACAGCGCGTCCAAAATTTGGAGGAGACGTCCAAGTGTCTTCAGCCCCATATCTTTTCTACAATTGTTGCGGATGTCTGCCAGCAGGTAGTGAAGCAGCTCCTTCCAGTGTTGAACGAATTGTTCGAAGACCACATGGCAAAGCTGGATGCCAAAAAAGAACACGGACAATTTGCTGTTGTCAGCGGCCTGCCAGAGACGGACAACGACTCTGCTGAGGTGAAAGAGCTGGTGGATGAACTGGCTGGAAACTCTGGTAGCATAGAAATTGTGGACTATTATCGAATAGGCACAACCAAGAGCATGACTGGGCGCCCTAAGCCTCGTCTAATGAAAATTAAGTTTGCTAGTATTGGGGTGCGCAATAAAATTGCTCGCTCTGGAAGCAAGTTAAAAGAAAGCAAGTTTAAAGGTGTGTATATCCGCCCATCTCTAATCTTTAATCAGCGCACAGCCCAAGAAAATCTGATAAAAACTGTTAAATAACACAGAGAAAATTATGCTAACTCTAAGCTTCAAGTGAGATACACTAATCATGGTGATCCATATATATTTGACACTATTGAGAAAAAAGTTTTTGAAAAAAAGGAAGAAATAGTCAAAACTCCATAGGAATTTCTGCGACCCAATCGCAGCACAACACAAATTAAAGCGATATGTTTTAATGCGAGGAGTCTCAGAAATTCCTTGACGGAGTTTGACATTCTATTATCAGGTACAGATGCAACATATAATTGCCTAAATTTTGATTTATTATTTGTGACTGAAACTTGGTTATCTCATAACATAAACAATGAATTAATTAATCCATTAAATAAATATCATTTAATCCGTTATGATAGACCAAAAAGTAACTATGGTGGCGTTCTGTTAATGAATAAAAATAATCACTAAATCATTGAAATAGAAGAAAATCTCAGATATGCACATATAGAAATAACAGCTTGTGATATACTTTTTAAAGACTTAAAAATTAGAGCCGTTTGTTTATATAGGCGCCATCAAACAACTAGACAAGGTGATGAATTAATTTTTGAACAACTAAGAAACCTAGTTTATAATTTTGATGATACTATTTTACTCTGTGGAGATTTCAATCTCCCTGGGATTAGATGGGATAATATGGAAATAGTTTCAAACAGTCAAAATGAAGAAAACTACGTTTTTCTATTCAGTCAATTAGGACTTTCTCAGCTCATATTTA
>JASAMX010024360.1:0-17911 GCA_030248175.1 Microlaimidae sp. YZB2_3 | reverse complement strand
TATTGCAAACAGAAGAGACAAAAACAACTAAAATCTACGCTGAATTGCACGCTTACTGACTGCTGAAATCGTACACGCTTGCGCTTTGAAAGTATAGTGCTTTACACAAAAAGTGTAGACAGTCACCCAAAAAGTCCTTTAGCCTTTACTTAACAGCTCGACTAGGACCGATAAGAAAATAAAACTGGGAGCGTCACCTGCTATCTGCTTCTCCCCCTTGAGCGCAACGACGCGGCTATACTACATTTTACAGTAAGTTGACAACGACATACAATACAGTTCAAAACTAATGCTTCACACTAGCAAACGCAAATCATTTTAAAATTTTAATGAAAATAAACGAGGGATGCGTGCACTAAAAATAAAAAAAATGGTTTTATAAATACGGCTGAAAATCTCTATATAAATGCCAAAACCCCTCTAGTACTAAAGCTAAAAAAAAATATTAGGGCATACATACCCATACATACATGAGCAAGTTGATCCGGAGTAAACCCCAAATTAGGAGGGGGGTTAAAATCCGAGGGGGGGGGTTAAAATCCGAGAAACGCAAACGTTTTTTTGCTGGAGTGCATTATTTTACCATATCGTTTTTCAATTTTAAAGAAAAAAGGTAACAAACGTTAATTTTAGGTAAAAAGCCCTTTTTATTGCATTTTTGAGCTTTTTATGGTTTAAAACATTCATTTTCTTCCTCCCCCCCACTTCTGAGTGGGTTTGGGGTTAACCCCCTCCCCGCCCCCGTGCCCATGTATGGGAATACCCCACCTACTAATTTTATTGTATTGTTTAGTTGTTTTTTGTTGTTTTTCATAAGCCCAAACCTTAGTAATCAAAAAAATCAGGACGATTATAAAGACCAGACCTGACCAGACCAGACAATACACAATTATAAAGGCCAGACATGACCCTGCCTCACTGCAGGGGCAACCAAACCTCTTGATACCATCTCAAAATCCAAAAACACTCAAATTAGAAGATCTATGGGAAATACCAGTGGATGCGGTCAGATTCCTGGAGGGTATCACTTAATGCCTTGACAATGAACAACAACCACCAGACATGTGCACTTGAGGTTTTTTCTTTTCTTTGACCTGTTCACTTACTTCCCCCCGTGGGGTTTATTTGGGGGGGTAATTCAAAAATGGGGGGCTATTTTTTTAAACGGTGAGTAAAACGAGAGGGGGCAAGAAGGGGAAAAAAGAAAAAGAAAAAAAAGAGAAAGAGAAAAAAAAACAGAGAAAAAGAGAAACAAAAATTGGCGATGATAGCGTCATATTAGGTCAAAAATGCCACCACAATTATAGGGTACTTTTTTATTTTTTGGCGGGGGAGGGGCAATAAAACGGGGGGAGGGCAAATCCTCAAATAAAGCGGGGGGAGGGGGCATTTCCAGACCGTGCACAAGTCTGATTACACAATACTTTTTCTTTCAGTTTAAATACAAAAATAGGGAAAATAAAAAAAAGACTTTATAAATTCTCTATAAGTTCCTTATTAAATTTAGATTTTATTCTTGATTTTACTCTTTGGACCTATCAAAAATAAAGCAAACTTATATTCGAGAACATTCGAGTCAGAATCATTCATTCCCCAATCTGATATTTGGCGTTTTTAGCACTTGTCTTTGGCATTCTTGAAGAACACATTATTTAATATTAATAAAAACATTTATTATGTTAAATTTTAGCTCGATTCAAAAAAACAAGGTCTTCAGGTTTTTTTTCGGGGGGGGGGGGGAGGGGGGGAAGGGGCGGGAATAAATTGAAAATGAGTTCGCTATTTTTTCCGGGACTAGGGGGCAGAAAAAAAAAGAAATTCCTTGGTTAATAAATTGAAAATGAGTTTTATTATGATAGAATAGATACATTTCGAGATAAAAAAAATAAATATATTTGAATTTAATGGGCAGTGTGTTCTTGAATAATTCCGACTCTTTATTTGTTTTAAAAACAAGTTTAAAAAATAAATTTTATAAACTTACAACTTTTATTTGGTAAGATGGGACTGCTTATCTGAGCTCAGCCAGCTCACAAAAAATATAAATTAATCATAAAATTGAAATTAAAAAACTATAATAAATTTTACAGAAAATTTCAAAATAACAGGTTTACAACAATTTAAATACGAGAAGTTTACCGCAATTAACAAATTTACCGCAAAAACTGACTTTTAGCACAGAAATAGACTCAATAAAGACACTGAACTGAAAAAGCAAACAAAAGGGAAAAGAAAATAAAACAAGTAAACAGTTCGCGCAATTAAAAAGGTCAACAAAAATTTGCATAATTTTTTAATTTGTAGAATTTTTACCTAAATAGTGGTAAAATGATGTTGTTATAATGATCTCCGCTTATAAAAGACCCTTAAAATAGTTCTTAATAACTTAAAAATCCTAATAGACTTATTAATAATGGTATTTTGGCGTTAGCAAGAATTCAAGATTACAATAAACAATAAAAATTAACCGGAATCAATGAAGTTCGAAATTTACATACACAAAAACGTTTTGTAAACTTATTCGTCAAGAAACGAAGCACCACAGCAAAAAATATGTTTACTCATGAATCTTATATCATGAACTGAAAAATTTTAACATTCAATCCGTGCTATTCGACGGAAGCCGTTTTTTTACGCAGACCGGTCTGCGTGGTGTCCGGAAAAAAAACCTTCTGCAAAATATCTTCCGGAAAAAAAATCTTCTTTCAGCATATTCAGTATTAGTAAAAACTTTTAAAGCTTTTTTTACACTTTTTTATGTCGTTTTAGCTTGATTTTAAGGTTTCGCTTAGTCTTACGAAAAAAACTTTCTTTAGTTAAGAACTTAAAAGTCTTTCAGAAGATATTCTTTCCGAAGATATTTTGCAGAATGTATTTTTTCCGGGCGCCGTCCGTTACTGCAATTGCAATGCACACGTCCAAATCAGCTGTTTCATTTGTCAGAGAATTGTTCACATTATTTTCAAATTTTAAAATTTAATGAAGTAAAACTTAATAAATATTGCTACTAATATCCTAATTTCAACGTAGAATTGTAATAATTAAGAAGTATTCAGGTTTTTAATATTTTTACGCAAATTTGTTTGATAAAGTTTAGCTTGTTTTAGGTTTTGCTTAGGCTTAGAAACACGTGGGTTTAAGCTTTGGGAAAAACGTATTGGTTGTTTTTTAGGTTTTGATTAGGCTTAGGAACACGTAAGCTTAGATTAGAAACAAGCTGCGGGGGTTAAATCTGCACAGATAATTCCTGCTAGCCGCTAAAACTAGTCATTACTGAGAATTACTGAAGATTACCATAACTGAGAATAGCAAACGCCATTAATAATACCACGATCAAAACGTACTCCGACCACTTTTTACGCAGACCGGTATGCGTAAAAAGTAGACCCAGTCCGCTTTGAACCGGGTCCAAAAGTTTTATGAATAGCACGGAAAAACGACTGGGGCCGTTTTTTACGCTGACCGGTCTGCGTAAAAAACGAACCAATGGAAATGGACGAAGTCCAAAAGTTTTATGATGTTTCTGTCTTTTGGCGAAGTATGTCCGGTCTGGAGAAAAAAGCAGTTCATACTAACACATTCATACTAGCAGTGTGCTCTGAAACTCTGGAGCGGAGTTTCGTTTTTAGAAGCTCCGAAGCAACACTCACAGAGCTCCGGGGCTTCACCCTAATTTTCTGCTGATGTTATAAATATAATTAAAAAGTATTTTTATAAATTATCCTGCCAAAATTTCTTGCACCTTACTGATACTTTTTTTAAAACTTGTTAAAACCACAAAAAATAGTCCTAAAAATAGCTAAATAAAAATAACTTAGAGCTTCTACCTTAAATAAGCGTTAAATCGCTTATTTAAGAGGCGGAGCTTGGGAAGACCGTAGCTCCTTTTGCTTTAAATGGCCGAAGCTCCGGAGCATATTCATACTAAATCTCCCACATTTTTTCTTGATATAAAAACTAAAAACAAAACAATTATAAGCTCATTTTTTTTGAAACCCACCCGCCAACTTCTGCAGTCGTTTGAAGTCGGTTTAGTTTTCCGACTTACTGGAGGACAATCCTACATATACTACAGTATTTTTAATTTATTAGAATGATTTAAATCCCTTTTTTTTGTAACTTGAGGACATCCCTTTTTTGGCAATTCCAGTTTTAAAAATATACGAAAAAACTTAAAAGCATAGCTTAGCAAAAGTTGGAAAAAATTCCACTGCAAAATATTCATATTTTATCTCCTCCGAATTGTCCTCGATTATGTTTTAAAAACAAAAACACTCACACGCTTAATATTTTTAATAAAAATAAGGAAGGTTTTTAGCACTGAAAATATTTTGTTTAATTAGAAACTGTATAATTAAAATTGAAATTGATTAAAAATACTCTTATAACTTTAATTTCTTTTTATACTTGCTTTTAATTGTTGTATTTTAAGCACATTAATTAAAAATTTTAACTGGATTTGTCAAAAGTATAAAAACAATTAAAAAACCAATTAAAAATGCATTTCACCCCTGATCTTAAAATGCAAATTTAAATCAAATCCGCCGACCGAACTCTGAAGTGGGTCTGTTAAAGTCCGTGTACTTTTTCAACCGACTGGGTGACAATCCTAGCGGTGCCGTAGTTCGTATATCTTAGAAAACGGAGTCGGTGGCTGAAAGTCCGCGCAGTTTTCCTACCGACCGGAAGACAACTGTAGCGGTGCGGTAATTCGTATTCTCATAGAAGTCAAAACTAGCTTGACAAAAAATTGTTAAAACTTGACGTCCGAAGTCGGTCGGTTAAAGTCTGTGCATTTTTCCTACCGACCGTATGACAATCCTAGCCGTGCGATAGTTGAAATCTGTGCCGATTTCCGACCGACTACCAAAATATCGGTTAGATCTTACACCTTAACTCAATTATTATTATTATGCTTAAAAATAATGACAAAACCATCGCACGCTGATTATTTGAAAACCCGACGTCCAGAGTTGGTTAGAGTCTGTGCAGTTTTAGTCGGTTAAAGTACGACAAGAAGACAATCCTAGCGGTGCGGTAGTTCGTATTTTCTTTCCTAAAAATCGGAGTGGGTGGGAGCGCGCATCGGTCAATTTTAGTTCCAGCTGTCAGTCGATCAATCAATCGCCCAAGTAGCGCCGCGATCTTGTAGTCCGACCCCCTCGGATCAGGAGAAGAGACACCGTACGGGGCGTTGGCGGGCAGGGGGAGGGGGTTAGGGGGATTATACCCCAAAAAAAAGACAAACCCGATTACTGCCGACACCCCCCATGTAGGTGGGCAGGGGGGGTTGGGGTGGGGGGTTATACCTCTCCAAAATCCCGATTATAGCCGACACCGCCTCCCTAAAATTTGGGGGTACCCCGTACTTCCCCACCCCTAAAATTTGGGGGGGGGGTCGCAGCCCAGTACTAAAAACGCTAGAAATGAGGTTTTCGAGGTATACCCCAAAAAAGATTTTTGGGACACCCCACGAATTTCGGGGGTCGGGTTCACCCTCCCCCAAAATCCGGGACGCTGCCCAGTGCCCACCTATGCCCCCTCTAAAATTTGAGGGGATATACCCCGGACACCCCCCTAAAATTTGGGGGTCCAATACTAAAAACGCAAAAATGGGGTATTTGAGGTATACGTATATCCTAAAAAAAATTTTGGGACACCCCGCCAAATTTCAGGGGTCGGGTATACCCCCTACTCAAAATCCGGGAGGCTGCCCACCTGCGGTACGAGGACCGTGCACAGGTCTCTTGATCAACCTTTTTATTTGAAGAAAGGTTCACATTAGTGATGTTCCTAGGAGCTTCGAAGCGGAGGTCCGCTAGTTTCCTAGGTTCTTAGGGGCTCCGGAGCAACCACCGGAGCTACGCCCTATTATGTACTAATTTTAAAAATAATTAAAAAGTGATGTCAAATATTTTGTCAAATTTTTTATAAATCAATTTTTTCAGGACTTATTAAAAGCAATAAAAATAGTCTTAGTAATTCATTTAAAGACTTTAAATTATATTTAAAACTTAAGCTTAAATTCGTTATTTTAGGGGCGGGTCTCCGGAGCTTCTCCGCTTTAGATGGGCGGAGCTCCGGAGCATGACATTGGAGGGTAGGAACATCACTAATTTACATACTAGTTTACGTAGTCTTTCAATTTGATTACTAACAAAACACAATAACCAACTTGCACATATCAAGTTCTTATTTATAGGCCACGTAGGCCAGCGTATGAATTGCCAATATTATATCCACTACAGTACGATAGAAGAATAAGTCCCACTCAGCTAAAATTCGCATGGCTGTTTCGAGTGTGAATGCTCCACATTGAAAAGCACTTTCTGCAAAAATACATATTCTGGATCTCATTCTCATCTCAGCGCCGTTAATTTTTAATTTAATTAAATTTAATTAACTTTATTTTTAATTAAGTATAGTATACATAGTAGTACTTAGTACATAATGCCAGCACTATTCTATACCAGCTTTGACTCATTCTGCAGGAACCCGATATAACCTCTTCTCTGTCGTTTCTTGCGTTGCACAAAGCAACAATGCAACATCTATGGACAGGATTCAAATAGAATGACCATCTAAGGACAAATCATAAAGGATATAAATAACGTCTCTTTACCATTTTTGCGTTATATTGGCGCGTACATAATGGCTTCCTTTTTCAATGATCTCTCCGTTAAAAACTAGGGTCCAGCCAAGCGGTAGATTTTCAAAACCAAATATATACAAATAATTCCAGCCATACATGGGCAAGTTGGCCTGAAGTGGGGGTGGTGGAGTAAACCTCGAATGAAAAAGGTTAAATCTGAGAAACATATTGTTACCACACCGTGTGTTTTTATATATATATATATATATATATATATATATATATATATATATATATATTATATATAAAATAGCTACCACACTCCACCACAATCGACAAGATAAATATAGGGTAGTGCATTTAATTTCGGCACTTTTTTGTTTTTCCGATGTAACTTTTCACTGTATGGCCCGATTTTTATGTTTGATAGCTCATTTTGAAGCTTTCACAATACTGCGTTGCGTCACAAAAGTTTTACTGTACGAAAGTATTTTTTTATTTAATTAAATCAGTTTTTAAAAAATGGAAAATTGCCGAAATTAAATTATGTGCATTTAATTTCGGCACTTTACAAACTATCGATTGTTTCTCAGTCAAAAAATCATCATTTTCAAAAATTTAAAAGCTTATCATTATCTTCAGACAGTTTTCTTTAATTTAAGCTTCTACTTGTTGTTCAACGTGTAACTGGCAAAAAGTTACAGCTAAAATGCCAAATGGTATCAAAATGAGCAAAATTTGGGAAAAAAGTGCATTTAATTTCGGCACTTTTTAAAAGGACCCTCTTAATCGAGTTTAAGTGCAGTGCTATGACCTCTACACATTTTAACGTTGTCTTTTAACTATTTACAACTACAATTTAACATCCGACCACTTAATTCAATCCGTTTTTACCTACAGCATATGAGTGCCGAAATTACACTATTTTATTTTATAACCATTGCTCACCACAGACGCAACGTAGAACCAGGGGGACTAAAAATTCGGAAAATAGACTAAATTTTACCAGACAGTTTAATTTTTAAACCAATTTATTGCGTAATCATGAAATGCCCATGTTCTAAAAACGAGTAACAAATTTATTTTTTATAAATCACATAATTTCACATGACAATATCATAACATAACAAATAAAAAGCTCACTACAGTCATCTACATATAATTAGCTCTCATTTGAGCTATCAAACGTCGTATTCCGTCCAGTATTACCGAAAATATAGTCCAAAATCCAAAATGCCCAATTGGGAAAAGTGCCGAAATTAAATGCACTACCCTATATATAAATTCTTCACTTAAAAAAGTATTATATACGCGTACGCCAACATAAAAAATATCAATTTTCGCCACAATATAGAAGTCGATTTGTTAGAGGAGAGGTGGGGCTTTCAAAAAAAAAAAACAAACAAAACAATCTTTTATTAGGCGGCCAATAATAGCCAGAAATGCAATAGGAATAAATGCCAGAATCAGAATCCAAGCTGATTGGATTAATATAATCTTTACGCCGCCCTATTTTTATCGCATAACGTCAGATCTAGCGTTATACTATAATTCTTTCTAACTATATAGTTTCCCGAAGCTCCGAGCATTTTTTAGCTCCCGAGGAACTCCCGAAATTTCTTAGCCCCACCCTTATGAGATTATTTATAACAATTTTTTGCAAACTATTTTTATAAATCTTATTAATTATAATATAAAAAGACGAAAATAGTAACAAAAATGCGGATATAGAATACCACTAAACATATTTCAAGCTTATAATAAACGTTTGAAATCCCTCATTTAATACTTGAAGTGTCTAAATATACAGTAATCCGTAGCCTCATTCGCTTTCAATATTCAGAGCATGATATTATAATGAACATGACTGAAATATATTTATGTGGGATACTTTATTTTTGGCCATTCACAAAAAGTTTTTTTACTTTATAAATTGAAATTCTTAATAAAAACACAGGACCATAATATTATATTTGAGGTTTAAATTAAATTTTTCATTTCTGCAGTTTACTAATATTAAAAATATGAAATTAGTTGTCTTTATGATGTTCAAAATAATGCTTAACGATAATAACGTGGGGCGTAGCAAAATTATAGTATTCCAGAAATTCTAAAATTAGATTTTTTCAAATAATAAGATCTACCATTTTATGAATAACTATCTACCATTTATGAATATTTAATGAGTCTCAATGCGATACGGAAAACCTAAAGTACATATTCTTTTTTGAAATTTAAAAATAAATTTTAGAAAATAAAACCAAAAACTTATCTATATAGACATTCCAAAATCCAAAGCATCTATCCATTTCGAACCTATTCTTTCTGACCAATTTTAGCATAGATTTTATATCATGTTCTTCCCACTAATTTCTCTTCACGGTCAACATTTTTAAAGTAATACAACACGGCATCTTCATGGCAATAAAAATGGCAATTTTAAATCATTTACACTATTCTGCACTTACGTGCATGCAATATATTAACATTTTCTTATGCGTTCCATAATAATTTATCCTTACACTACAACTTCCAAACGGGCAAAAAGTCGCAAAATGGTATCAAAACACGTCCGTCAGTCGCTGACACTGATCTTTACGAAATAAACTATGTACAAAAAACGTTATGAACTGGCCAAAAACTTGATTTATTACCAGCGAAGGAGTCGATTTATAAGAAAATAATATCAAAGGAGCTGTTAATTCATAGTTTTACCAGCGAGAAAAAATGGATCAAGATTTTTTGTCAGTCAATAACGTTTGCATCAAAGCATACATGGGCACGGGGGGTGGTTAGGGGATTAACCCTACTCAGAAGTGGCTGGGTAGAAAAGGTTAATCAACCCCCCACCAATTTTGGAAAAATGAAGGGAAAAAAGTGTTTAAAATGACTTCTAACTGCCTCCAAACTTACGTTTTAAGGTCAAAATAAATGTTTCAAACAGCAAAAAGCTTAAAAATGCAATAAAAAGGACTTTTTAATCTAAAATTAGCGTTTTTTATATACCTATTTTTCTTTAAAATCGAAAAACAATATGGGTAAAATGCACTCCAGAAAAAAAACGATATGAGTATTATTTTGCGTTTCTCGGATTTTGACTACCCCCCCAATTTGGGGTTTAACCACCTCCCCCCACTCCGGACCACCTTGCCTTTGTATGCACACAAGACATAGTTTGTATATATTATACACACACAAGTATAATTTGTTAAAATTCATCGCGAGTTATTGTTATTAATTAGTAGGTTTAAGTTTAAGCAGGGCCGCGAAGGCTAGCTTAGGTATTACGTCTTCATTAATTAATCTCAATTAGGTACAAAATGCTGTTCTGATTGTGCAAAAAATTTTTTATTCTTCTATTTTTAGAATTTTACCACTTATGTGAGCTAAAAATTATAAAAAAAATAATTCTATAAAAACCATTTCAAACCGAAATAAAACAACCAAACTTCATACGGCACATATAACCGGAATTTTTGTAAAGTGTTTTTTAAAAATCGTAATTTGGTGTGGACTTTCACAAATTACATTGTAAACATAGGTGAGAAAGGGGGGGGGGGGGCAGGGTGGGGTCCACTCCCCCCCTAGCCTCGAAATTTTGGGACCCCCCTAGACGAAAATCTAGGCCCCCCCAAATTTCCGAATTTTTTACCCCCTCTAGATTTTGAAATCTGACCCCCCTCCCTCCCCCAGACCTGTGCACTCCCCCCTCGGGGTTAAAACGGGGGGGGGGGGGGGGCAATTCCAAACGAGGGGGCGGCGGGGGGGGGGCAACTTTTTTGAAACGGGGGGGCAATAAAACGGGGGGGCAAGCAGGGGGGAAAGAAAAAAAAGAAAAAAAGGAGAAAAAAAGAAGGGAAAAAGGAAAAAAGGGACAAAAAAAGCGGAAATAAGGTAAAAATAGGTCTAAAATGGCTTAAAATACATTGAAATAGGCTAAAAACTGCAAAAAATTCGCGATGATGGCGTCATCATAGGTCAAAAATGGCGTCATATTTTTAGGGTACTTTTTCATTTTTTGGCGGGGGGGGGGGGGGCAATAAAACGGGGGGGGGGCAAATCCTCCAATAAAACGGGGGGGGGGGCATTTTCAGACCGTGCACAGGTCTGCTCCCCCCTCGGGAAAATTTTAGGTACCTTTTTTATACTAAATTTTCTTCCAAAAACGTGAATTTTCATCACATATTCATGCTTTTACACCCTTTTTATACATGATTATAGCTTTTTATTCAATAAAATGTAGTATTATCCTATAAAAAAAACAATTATTAAAGTTATTATGGTTTAAAACTGTTTTGCTTTGGACACCGGACCCCACCTGACCCCCCTCTAGATTTCAAAATTTCGCACCCAGGGTCGACCCCCACTAAAAAGCTAGGGGGGGTCCGGACACCCCCTAGGATCCCCCTCCTAGAATTCAAAATTCGATTTACCCCGGGTAACCACCCCCCCTAGCTTCCCCGACCGTGCTCACCTATGATTGTAAACAAACGGGTTTCTTACCAGTTACAAAATATTCGACTGTTAAATACTAAAAACACAAAGTTTTTAAAAAAATATAGCGCCGGTTTGTTGAAGCGTTGTTGAATTTGACGGCGGTTTGTTGAAGCGACATACACACCAGTAAAAAAGTTCCCGTCAGCTATATAATGTAGTATTTTGTATTGTAATCCCGGAAGAGCGCAAAGCGCTCTTTCCCTTATCAAGTATACGTATGCCCCAAAAAAAATCAGGAGGCTGCCCACCTTTGCTGGGACCCCTCAGTTTAAAAGAGGGAGATTTTGGGGTACCCACAAATTTTGAGGGTGGGGATGTCGCCAGTTCCGAGATTTTAAGAGAGTGTAAACCCCCATACCCTCCTCCCCGTACGCCTATAGGTATAATACCCCCCAGTTTCAATGTACATTGTTCTTCGCGCTTAATAAAATAACTCCGTTTTTCTTTAAAACAATTAAAAAAATTGTGTTCAGTTCATCTCTTTTATTAATTAAATAATTTGTTCAGACAATTGTGGAATGTTTGAAATTTGCTACCACATCTGAATTTCCTCCAGGGGCGATAACTTCTGGTCAAGGAAGCAAAGGCGCTTTATTTGTTCATGATCCCAAGGTAATTTATTCATAAAGTATAAGAAATATCTCTAATGCCTGTATAATGTGTCTAATGTATAATGGGTACGGGGGCAGTTGGGGGGGGGGTTAACCCCCCCCCAGATTCTGAGAAGGGGGGTTTAACCCACTCCCCCACTCAGTAAGCTGGGGAGAGAAAAGGTTAACCCCCCCCCCCCCAATTTTAAAAAAAAAGAAGAAAAAAAAGTCTTTAAAATGAATTCTTCTAACTGCCTCCAAACTTAAGTTTTGAGGTCAAAATAAATGTTTTAAGCATAAATAGCTCAACAATGCAATTAAAAAAGGTTTTTTGACCGAAAATTAGCGTTTTTACCTATTTTTCTTTTAAAATCGAAAAACGATAAGGTTAAAATGCACTCAAGAAAAAAAAAGATATGGGTATTTTGCGTTTCTTCTGATTTTAACCCCCCCCCCCTAATTTGGGGTTTAACCCCCCCCCCCGACTCCGGACCAACTTGTCCATGTATGAATAGGTGGCTTTGTTTTTTTTTTTTTGTATTTGCTTGATAAGTTTTGTTATGTATAAGGACATATTTTATTTTGCATACTGATGAGCTCAAAAATAAGATAGGTCATTAAATATTTTTATTCAAAATATTTTTTTTGTTTTATGTTTTGCTCAGTTAATTTATTTTTGTTAATTTTTACTTTTATTTGCCTTCGCAGGAAGGGACACTTTGGCATAAAGCTTAATAATAAAAAGTGTCTATGCTTGGGGGGAAACACTTTTTATGCGTTTTTAGACAAAAAACTTTATTAATTTACCAAGTATTATTTTGATTCCAAATTGATTATTTTCATAAACATTAGGGGCGTGTAAAAATTTGTTATTTTTTGTTTATTTGGTTAATTTTAAGATTAAATTTTTTTACAAGCCTTTGTGGCATGTTTGTTTTTTTGTTTTTAAACTTTTTTTCATTATATGTTTGCTTTTTTCTATTATTAAATTATCATGGGTTTAATAATTTTTTTAAAGGATAATACTACATTTTATTAAATAAAATACGTTATTTAAATATAAACAGGTGGTCAAAATACAATTGGGTTATAAAAACCCATGGTTTTGAAGAAAAGAAAAAAAAATTGTTCCTAAAATTTTTCCAAATGGGATGGGATAGGAGTCAGGTTTAAAATGCTATGGAGGGTCGGTATAAAAAATCGGAAAATTGGGAGAAGAGGGTTCCTAGATTTTTAGCTAGAAGAGGCCTCCAAATTTTCAAGGCTAAGGGGGGTGAACGTGAACCCCACCCTAACCACCACCTTTCTCGTGTATGATAGAAATAATTAAACAAACATAATATAATGATTGCAATGAATGTTGAAGTCCAATAAAAATATTATTGCTTGTTGCCAACTTAAACTTACTTGTTTTAAAGTGGATCGCAAAACTCTGTTGATGTAGCACTTTTGTTGGTTCACATCCCAAAAACTTAATGTGACTGATGCTCTGGTTTCAGTAGAGTTTGACAGCTAAAGCATTAAAAAAATCTATCGTTCAGTTATGCTTAAAAATTGAAATCAGATTTTTCCCTTTTTAACATGTTATATTAACACTAGTGTAGTGATGTTCCTCGGAGCTCCAAGCTTCGGAGTGGAGCTCCGCTTTTAGGAGCTTTGGAGTAACCTCCTGAGCTCCAGAGCTCCGCCCTATTTTTGTACTAACTTTATGAATAATTAAAATAGTGATACTATGCTATTGAGTATTGAGATTGATTATTTTGTCAATTTTTTTAAAGTTATTTAAAACAATAAAAATAATTTTAGAAATGCAGATAGAGTAATTTTAAATGTATTTTAAGCTTAAATAAGCTTAAATTCGCTTAGTTAGTGTGGAGCTCTGGAGCTCTCTCCGCTTTAAATGGCCGCAGCTCCGGAGCATGATATTGGAGTGTAGGAACATCACTAATTAACACGAGCTTGACAAAAGAATTACCCCCACGCCTCACTAGCTGTATTTAAAGACCAGGATGACGGCTTAATTAATTTTATTTTCTTTTTTTATTATTTATTTCATTTCAAAGCATTTATCAAACCTCTTTTGACCATATTCCTGCAAAAATTCATTTTTAATTTACGCCTCTCTCAAAGTAATTTTTTTAAATTTTCAGAGGTGTATGCCGCTTTACTATAGTAACCCTACTACATCATTTTTGGCAAAACTGCGGGATGTTTTTCCTTCTTTCTTCTAGTCTAGTTAGTAGAACTACTGATATTTATTGTTTTCTAAAAATTAAATTTTTAGTATTATTTTATTTTGAACCACAAATGCTAAAAAAAAGTACTGGTGTATAAATTTAAGAAACAACAAAAAAAAACTTTATTTTTCCATGGTTTTTAAAGATAGCCTGCTTTGGTAGTATGCTTCAGAATTATAAATCAAACAAACAAAGGTTATTTAATTACTTTAGTTTTCTAAAAGTTTTTATTTCTACAATAAACGAATAGCGGATTAAATTTTTTCAAACAATAAGTCCGAGATTCACAAAGCGGGGTTAGTTCTGGGCTAGCTCCATGTTAGTTATTCCTGGACTAATTACGGTAGAATTCCAGACTAATTACGGTAACATGGGGCTTGCCCGGGACTACACGGTAAATAGTCTGGTATTCTACTGTAATTAGTCCGGGATTAATCCAGGATAAACTAAAAAGGGGCTAGCCCGGGACTAACCCCGCTTTGTGAATCTCGGTCCAAAAATGAATATTGGGTATTGGGTCATTCCCCTTGTTTTGTTAGGTATTTATAACAAGTCAGTGAGGTGACAACTACTTTGTATAGTAATGTTTGTGTAAATATAAATCTAAAAATTAAATAAAAGTGTTAAGATTAGTAGTGTTATTTTAACATGTATGCATTATTTTTGGTTGCCACATCTTCTATGTTTATACACAGAGGGGGAAGACAGATCACAGTAAACTGTGTCATGTAATGGGCGTTGTGGAGCGTTTTTCCGCTAACATTGTTTCTGTCTGAGTTTTATAGAGCAAAACGTGTTACCGCTTTATTCTACAAATCTCATGACAAAAGCGCGTTGACGTTGCCTGCCAACACCACGCGAAGGAACTCCACGCCACCCGACCAAAACTGAATAGAAGGCTGTTTAAAAATGAATAAAAGGTAATTCATTTTTATAACATCACACCTCATTATTTTAAAAGAAATTTTATTGATTATCAGTAAGAAAATACAAAAAAAAAAAACAAAGCCACCTATTCATACATGGACAAGTTGGTTCGGAGTGGGGGGGTTAAACCCCAAATTAGAGGGGGGATTAAAATCCGAGAAACGCAAAATATCCATATCGTTTTTTTCTGGAGTGCATTTTACCCTTATCGTTTTTCGATTTAAAAGAAAAAATAGGTAAAAAACGCTAATTTTAAGTCAAAAAAACTTTTTTAATTGCATTTTTGAGCTATTTATTGCTTAAAACATTGATTTTGACCTCAAAACTTAAGTTTGGAGGCAGTTAAAAGTCATTTTAAAGACTTTTTTTTTCATCATTTTTCCAAAATTGAGGGGTTAACCTTTTCTCTCCCCCCACTTTTGAGTGGGGGAGTGGGTTAAACCCCCTTCTCAGAATTTGGGGGGTTAACCCCCCCCCAACTCCCCCCGTACCCATTATACATTATACACATTATACAGGCATTAGAGATATTTCTTATACTTTATGAATAAATTACCTTGGGATCATGAACAAATAAAGCGCCTTTGCTTCCTTGACCAGAAGTTATCGCCCCTGGAGGAAATTCAGATGTGGTAGCAAATTTCAAACATTCCACAATTGTCTGAACAAATTATTTAATTAATAAAAGAGATGAACTGAACACAATTTTTTTTAATTGTTTTAAGAAAAACGGAGTTATTTTATTAAGCGCGAAGAACAATGTACATCAAAGTTGGGGGGTATTATACCTATAGGCGTACAGGGGAGGAGGGTATGGGGGTTTACACTCTCTTAAAATCTCGGAACTGGCGACATCCCCACCCTCAAAATTTGTGGGTACCCCCAAAATCTCCCTCTTTTAAACTGAGGGGTCCCAGCAAAGGTGGGCAGCCTCCTGATTTTTTTTTGGGGGGGAAAGAATAACCCGAACCCTAAAATTTTGAAAATATTTTCAGGGTACATTTTAAATACCCTATTTATAGCGCTTTTAGTACAAGGATCCCCCAAATTTTGAAGGGTATCCGGGGTACCCGTACCCCCAAATTTTGGGAAGGGGCTATAGGCAGTAATCTTTTTGAGGGTTCATAAGTGTATAATTTTCCCTTGCGCCTGCCCACCTATGGGTCCCAGTAGTACTAAAAACACTAAAAATAGGATATTTGGAGTATACGTATGCCCCAAAAAAATTTGGAAAACCTCCCCCCTCCATTTTCCGGGGTTGGGTATACTCTCTCTACAATCCGGGAGGCTTCCCATTTATGGTTATACTACCCCCACCCCCCCCCCAAAATCTCGATTACTACCGACACTCCCACCACCTTAAATTTAGGAGTGCCCTGAACCCCCCTAACCAAAAAAAAATTGTGGGGTGCCAGTACTACAAACGCTTAAATTGGGATATTGGAGGTATACCCAAGTCCGTAGCCCCCTTTGTTTTTTTTTTAAATTAAAAAAAATTTTCCAAACCGCTCTGCAATGTATTAAAGCTATTTAAAATACATAAACAAGAGTGATTTAGGATTATTGAAACCTCTTATTCACAAAAATAAAATTATTCATAATTCAAAACATTATTAGTGCAGTGCATATTAATAACTGCAGCATTTACTATAAAAACCTAACCAAAATTGAATAAAGATTTTTTATTAAAAAAAACGTTTGTTCTTTTTTTAATAAAATGGCATATAATAATACCTTAAAACTATTTAATTATAACTTTTATTGTTGTATCTCTTAAAAAAAGAGAAAATAAATCAGAATTCTGTACTTAAATTTAGGTTTCCAGGTGCCTTTTAAGAGCTTAAAATTAAAAAATTTCCCACCCCGGGAGGCATTCTGCTCCCCGGACCCCCCTGACAAGGGGCTCTGCCCCTTGACCCCGCTGGGGGGCTCCTGTCCCCCAGACCCATTTCTAGGGGGCTATCGCACCCCAGACCCCCTTGTGGGCACATTCCAAAAAATCCTTTCCCCAGACCTTCCAAAATATCCTTTTCCCAGACCTGTGCACGGTTTGCAAATGCCTCCCCCCGTTTTATTGGAAGATTTGCCCCCCCCCGCCAAAAAATGAAAAAGTACTCTAAAATTATGACGCAATTTGTGACTTATGATGACGCCATCATCGCGAATTTTTTTGCAGTTTTTAGCCTATTTCAATGTATGTAAAGCCATTTTAGACCTATTTTTACTTTATTTTCGCTTTTTTTGTCCCTTTTTTCCCTTCTTTTTTCTCCTTTTTTTCTCTTTTTTTTTTCTTTCCCCCCTGCTTGCCCCCCCTGTTTCAAAAAAGTTGCCCCCCGTGCCCCCCCCACGTTTTAACCCCGGAAGGAGGGGCAGTGCACAGGTCTGTTTCCCCCAATTGAAATTCTGGCTACGGCCATAATACCCCAAGAGAATTTTTTTAGACACACAACCCCCCAAATTCGGGAAGGCTGCCCACCTGTAAGCCTTACCCCCTCTTCCAGAACTCCCCTCCTTGATTTTGAAATGTAATTTACCTACGGTGTAAACACCCCGCAACGGTACAGGTACTACACTCGTACCAAAAATCGATGAGAGACTTCTAAATTACAATTACTAAATAAAAACATGTTTCTAGGTCAATTCTGACCTGAAGATCTCGATTTTCGAATGATTAAAACACAATTTTCGACAACCAAAACTACGCTTAAATTAAATTAGCTTTTAAAGCCAAATAAAAAAGTTGTCTATATTTTTGGTGGTCTATGTGACCATCGAATTTTAAATTTTTTAGATATTTTAAAATTTTTCAGACTTTTGGCAATGTAAAAATATAATTTTTAATTTATTTTGTTGCTTAACAAAATTGTTTTTAACAACAAAAATTGTACATACCGATAATAGGTTATTTTAGTTCTTAAATGAGCTCATAACTTTTTACAGAAGACTTCAATCGAAAAAAATAACCTTAACAATGATGTCTATGTCCGATTTGGACCATAAAAATGTTTTACATCCGTATTTTACTTTTTTATCGGTCAAATCTATAATAATTTGAGGCAAATTCGGCA
>JASAMX010024359.1:0-44450 GCA_030248175.1 Microlaimidae sp. YZB2_3 | reverse complement strand
TGTACTTCGTTAGGTTAGTTATGCTAACATTGATTGAGAGAAGGAAGCTTGACCAAGGATTTGGGGAGAGGGACGAAAATGGGTCTTGGGGGAGGGTTAGCACCAGGGGTATTGAGAAAGAAAGACAATCTAGATTACCTCAGTAGTATTGTGGTCGTCCATTAATATTAAATGATCTTAATTAGGGTAGGACCATACAAGGTTCATTATATTATGCGTCATGAATTTTATAAACGCCTGTAAAGCTGATTGGATATACACATCTAGTTTTATTATAGTTTATTAACACAAATAAGATTAATTTTGTAAAATTCACGCTGCAATATTAATAGGGACGTAACCAGAGGGGGCCGCCCCCCCCCCGGAGATGGTTGGACGGAGGTGAGAAAGTGGGTGAGGGATGGCGGCCGCACTCCTGCACCAGAAAATCATTTGCCCAGATAGATAAAATCTGTGGTTTTCAGAGGCTAAAAATGCAGAAAAATTAGCACCTGTCATCCCTCTGTGCAAACTATAAAATAGTTTTAGTACCAAAATTGACTCCAAAAATGTACTACACAATAACTAAAGAAAACAATTATATTTGGCTAATTTTGGATTTTGGTTCCCGCTTTTCCCCTCCTAAAATTTCCAGCCGTTATAGCAATGGCCTTAGTAATTTTTGTATCTGCTGTGCTTTGATTTACAGCATGGGTATAGCCAGGGGGTCTGGACCTTTTAGGGTCCCCTTTTGTGAAATCTGGGCTTCTTTACTGAGTATCTGTAAATGTCATTGTTAACTGAAGACATATATCTTTATTAGAGAGTCGTCAGGTGATACATTATTAGGCCACAAACAGGTTTTGTTTTTCAGGTTGATTAATTTTTATCCTTGCTTTTTCAAAATTTTTAGAAAGAGGGAGGGGGAAGTAGGCCGGAGCCCACTTCCACCCCCGAATTTTGGTGCTCAAAACCGCCTCTTCTTGGTACGCCCTGCCTCGTTCGCCTAAAATTTTAGCCACCTGTAACGGCGGCGTCTGTTATATTCCGGTCCGTATAGATATACCTTTTTTAAGTTTTTACTTCAAAAACATTGGATAAATCCTTGTTATGCCAAAAGAGGAGGGGACTATGCCGTTTTATTTACATTTATCCTGTTTTTTTAATCTTTAAAATTAGAGAGGGGCATTTTCTTCCCGTTTATCTTTTTTTAGCCTTTAAAAGCGCCAGTTATGAAAATTATTTTTGGGGGAGACCCCAAATTTTTAATACTGAAATACACCTCCCCCGTCATCAAAAATGAAACTTTAGGTACAATCCTGGCTACTGCGGGTTGCTCAAATTGTTAAGTTGAGCCAATTGTGACGGGTTTGAAAAAAGGACTCTAGATAATTGTAAAAATAGGAGATATTTAACCCCATCGATTCGAAATAAAGTGGCTGAAATTTCGTTCACACTTTTTTGGTGCGTGTTTACTATTCTGCAAGCATGATTTTTGGCGTGATGAAGATTTTTTTAAAAACATCAAACAATATTTGCAACAAATGTTAAACAGTGGACGTGTTTTTTTTAATAAAGACAGTTTTTGGCTGAGAGAAGAGCTTATCTGTATGTTATTTAATTAAAAATAATATAACTTAAAAAAATAAGTTTATTTCTATATTATAATAAGTTTGGCATTAAAAAAAATTGTGAAAATATTTTTTTGACTTTATGAAAGTTTTCAATTTTAATAAGTTTTTTTTTTCAGTTTTTGATATATATGTTGAGGAAACAAAATTATTGTATTTGGAAAATGTCATATAAAAATCAATTATCAATGCATTTCTGAACTTTTTATTGGGATATTTAAAATGTTTTCATTATTTAAAAATCTAGTGTAGATACCTCCTGACCTATCTACCCTTTTTAATAAAGATCGTTCTGACAACTACCTGGTCTGTGGATGACTATCCCCTGGAGCAAACTTGGTCAGTAAATACAAGTAATTGGTCTTCTTATGGGTAAGCTTTTTCTGCAACTCGACCCTGGTTATGTACTTAATTTTTGAATTTACATTTGATGGTTGTAGACTTGGGCTTGTTTTTATATTCTGAACTTTTGTCTAACTCTGCGGAATATCCAGTTGTTTTGACATCAGTTAAATATGTATGAATACCACCATCGCTGTATCTTACAAAATTTTTCTTTTATTTTTTATTAATATATTTTCAATAGGAAATTAGTTTAAACCCCCGTATGTTCGTTTAAAAATGTTATAAAAGCTCTTAAAAATTGGGAACAAATAAAAACAATTGCGGAATGTGCTTCGTAACTGCCAAAAAGGTTAAAAAGATAAAAATTTGTTACTCGTGGTTGTTTAAAAAAAATTGGGTGATCACAGGAATACCCAGATAATTATTTCGGCCACAAAAATGGCAAAATAATTATTATATCATTTTTAAAAACATTAGAAGGATAAATTTTGTTTCCACACGATTTTACAAAAAAAATTGTATAAAATCTACGTATGTATGTATCTGATTTTTTTCTGCTAAACAATATAAATCGTCTATTTACTTTATTATAATTTGCCGTATTAATTTATTAACTGATAAGCTCAAAATAAGTTACATTTAACTCTGAAATTTAGTAACTTGGATTAGATTTGTTCTTATATTGTTATGTTTTCTTGCTTTTATCAATAAAGTTGTTAAAAGTAAAAATCACATTTTATTTTTAGAAAAATCCTCAAATATAGACTAGCAGAGGACGTAAGTATTGCCAATAACTATAATTTGTGGATTTTGCATTATGAATATAAAAAAGCCATAAATAACCAATTATAACAAAAAATCGAGCAAATAATAGTGTTACTATTAAACTATTTTTTTGCTTCATTTTATTTTTCTGATTTCTTTTAGATTTGTTCTATTGTCTCTTGCTAAATAAACATCAGTGTTTGGCTTATTTTTTAAATTCCACGTTTAAAAGCTTTTAATTAAACACTTAAATAAAAACAAAAAAATGCATTCGATACATACATGGGCACAGGGAGGGGGGTTGGGGGGGTTAATTTCCCCCAAATTCTGAGAAGGGGGTTTAACCCCCCCTCCCACTCAGAAGTGGGGGGGGCAGAAAAAGTTAACCCCCCAATTTTGGAAAAATGAAGAAAAAAATGTCTTTAAAATGACTTCTAACTGCCCCTAAACTTAAGTTTTGAGGTCAAAATGAATGTTTTAAGCAATAAAAAGCTCAAAAATGCTATAAAAAGGGCTTTTTGACCTAAAATTAGCGTTTTTTACCTGTTTTTCCTTCAAAATCGAAAAACGATATGGGTAAAATGCACTCCAGAAAAAAAAACGATATGGGTATTTTGCGTTTCTCGGATTTTAACCCCCCTAATTTGGGGTTTAACCCCCCCACTCTGGACCAACTTGCCCATGTATGATTCGATAGATATACATAATATTAAAAAAAACTAAAAAAACATACATTTATGTGGATAAAATTTTGCTCGATAGGTGTTGTTTTTCATATAACGCTAGCTCCTAGTGTGTTGATAACGCTCTGTTTACGAAATAAAAAAACAGTTTCCGACAATGGAGCCCTTTTTTCGTAGGCGGGTGCGTTTTTTCAGTTTTTCAGCGTTTTTACAGCAGTGGGGCCTTTTTTCGCAGGTGCATTTTTTCTAGGGTGCGTTCTTTCCTTTTGATTTTTCCCGCCATGGGGCCCTTTTTTCATAGGCGGGTGCGTTTTTTCATAGTTTCTCGGCGTTTTTACAGTAGTCGGGCCCTTTTTTCGCGGGTGCATTTTTACTAGGGTGCTTTTTTTCCCATTCCCCGTGCGGGTCACATTACGAACGCCAACACCCCGCTCAGCCATTACGTTGGAGAAAGATAGCGTGTTTTGATTGTTTGTACTATTCATATTATTGATAGTGTTGTAAAAAGTATTGATTTCGGATTATTTTAAGTAAAAGTAAAAGTAATTTGAAAAATTTTAATTTAAGTAAAGTAAGAGTAAAAGTAATTTGTAATTTTTTAATTTAAGTAAAGTAAAAGTAAAAGTAATGGTCAAAATTTTATTTAAGTAAAGTAAAAGTAAAAGTAAGACCTATTTTTTAAAGTAAAAGTAAGAGTAAAAGTATAATAAAAGTAATTTTGAACGGAGCAAAACACCGGTTTTTGGAGCTCCAAAGCTCTGTTCCAAAGTTTTTTTGCTAATTTTATGTATAAATTATCATTTTAATAAGTTTTTAGTCAAAATAAATGGTTTTAGCGTGTTAGTGGCTTAAAAAATGTTCTCTTGCCATTTACTTTACAAAAAGCCCATGGGGAATTTACCCTTTCAAATTACTTAAATTTTACTTAAATTAATTTAAGTATTTGCAGAGGAAAATCCGAGTAAGAGTAAAAGTAAAAGTATTTGAAATTTCAAAAGTCGAGTAAGAGTAAAAGTAAAAGTAATTGAAATTTCAAAAGTCGAGTAAAAGTAAAAGTAAAGGTAATCCAAAATCCGTTACTTTTATTACTTTAAGTAAAAGTAAAAGTAACTTTTTACAACACTAATTATTGATTGATTTGAGAAAGTTTCTATTGTGAGACGGCTGAGCAGCGTTAGGTGCCAATAGATACAAAAAAAGGCGCGGTGTGGTTGTGAACGCAAAATGTTTAAAAAGCCATAACCACACCGAATTTGAAAAGCAAAAATCCGGCCAACCTTAATTTTGGCCACTTCTATCTAACATGATGTCCCCGTTCAAGGTGATCTTTTAAAGCCAAATAGGGTAGCTGATTTAAATTCGGCCATCCTTAATTTCAATAGGGTAGCTGATTTAACTTCGGTCAGTCTTAATTTCGACCACTTCTATCTTACATGATGTCCCTGTTAAGGGTGATCTTTTAAAGTCGAATAAGGTAGATTATTTAAATTCTGCCATCCAATGTGATTTGGGTGCTATGCGCAAAGTTGTGAATTGCACTGCGTATGGCTAGATTGATGACATGACGATCTATACAGCCATACGTAGTTTATTTCACAATTTTACGCATGGCAAAAATAATATTCAGTGGCTGAAATATGGGCTGGCCGAATTTAAGTCAGTTACTGTAACTTAGTAGCCGTTTTTCGACGATTTTATTATAGAGGTTGCGTAAACAATTAATTTTTAGAATTTTCGTAGCAGTTTTTACTGTTTATTATTTTGTTATTTAGTAGATATTACCGTAGTTTTTGCTCCAAGAATAAAGTGGGTTTAGAAAAATTGAATCTTAAAGCAAAATCCAGAGTAATATTTGATAGAAAAATTATTTTCTGTAAATACTGGTCGTTTGTTTTTATTTTCTTTAAAATTTTAGGAATTTTTTTGAGAATTAATGCTTAAGAAAAGATGCGGTTGAACGGAATTAATTTTGTAAATTAAATTTATTTTTAAGGTGTCAAAATCTATCGTTTTATAAAATAAAAACCAACAAGGCCAGACTGAAGGATATCGATTTTAGTAAATAAATAAAAATAAAACCCGAATAAATTTATATTGTGATTTTTGTTTATTAAAATTGTAAGCTAGTGTAATTTTTTTATTTTAAATTTCTTTTATTTCATACCGTTAGATATGAGGGTAGGATATAATTTAAAATAGAATTTTTTTTTCAATTTAAAAAAAAATTTAAAAACAAAGTTGTTTCATCAATTTCAATCATAAAAAATTTATATTTTCAAGAATTTTGTGGCATGTAAAATTTATATTTTTAACAATTTTAGGGCATGTATCCTTTTTACAATCGCGGCGGGAATCAACAGGCCGAAGTGAACGCTTTAGAAAACCAGTAATTACAAGAATATACATGCATTCAAGAAAATATTGTCAGCTATTTAATTTTCAAAACACATAGATATCACATAATACACTGAAACAAAAAATTTAAGCTAAAACATAAATTACCTTTTGAAGACGATTTATTTAGTCAGATATAGTTTAAATTCAGTCAAAGAAGTATCAAAAATTATTTGCAATGCACATACTGGAGTATTTAGCATTTTGGGATGTAATTGAGTTAATTAAAGTGTGAAAAGTCCTCAGCAACTCAACACGAAAGTGAACCGAGAAAAAAAACTTAGTGTGATAAAATACTAAAAAGATTCCAAATGAATTTTGCTAAAAGTTAATACGCAGGGATAAAACTTTTTCCTAAATTCAGATTTCAGTTAAAGAAATATTTTATCTTGTTAACCTCTAATGTGTATATTAGTGATGTTCCTACCCTCCAATATTATGCTCCAGAGCTCCAGTCATTTAAAGCGGAGGGAGCTATGGAGTTCCGGAGTTCCGCCTATTAAATAAGCGATTTTAAGCTTATTTAGGCTTGAAATACATTTAAAATTATATATCTGTATTTCTAAGACTATTTCTAGCGTTGAAAAAAGTTTTGAAAAAAATTAATTTGCAAAAAAAATTGACAAAATAATGTATGACATCACTCTTTAATTATTTATGAAATTAGTACAAAAATAGGGCGGAGCTCCGGGGTACATCACTAGTGTACATAACATTTAAGGTTTTAATTTTAAATTAAAACATTTCTCAGCATACGGACCTGCAATATATTCTTGATATCAACTTTTTTTATCAACTCAACCTGACAATTTCTCTTTGATCCAGTTTTTTATCGATAATGGCATGGAATGTGAACATTTTTTGGGTGGATGTATGTTTCAGGTATTAATGCATGGTAGTTAAACTGTTACACTATATATAAATCTTTATTATAATATATGGAGTTAAATATATATTTTTTGGTTAAACCGCTAACCATGTAAGTATATTCGGTATCTAGCATGATTTACTAATTATTCCTAAACTATTTAACATAATAATAAAGTAAAAATATGTGACTTTTTATATACTGCTCAGACAAATTGACAGCCCTAATTAGGGTACGCCATATTTAGAGCAGTTAGTGTGTTTGAGCAATATATGAAGTCATATATTTTCCCTTTATTTTTATTTGATATATTTTTGTTCTGCGTGCCGGATATACTTTCATCTTTTGTTTGCTTGGTTTCAATTAGTGATGGTCAGTTCCGGTTCCGGGTTCCGGATGTTCCGGGCAAAATTTGGAATTCCAGTTCCGGTTCCTGTTCCGGATTTTTGGAAAATCTCAATTTCGGTTTCGGTTCCATTTCCGGTGTTTCGGGGGTTTTGCAGTTTTATAGGGAGTTCAGGTGCCGGGTTACGGATGTTCCGGGTAAAAATTGGAATTCCGCTTCCTGTTCCGGATTTTTGGAAAACCTCAATTCCGATTTCGGTTCCGGAGTTCCGGGTGTTCCGCAGTTCCGTCCATCACTAGTTTGAATGCTTCCGCGGCATACGAAGCGGGTTTTTTTAAATTCCTTTTCTTTTTCAATTCGACTTTACTCTGACATAAAGAGTCACAATCTGTATAAAATCAACCTGACTCTGACTTATTTTGTTTATATTAATTGTGTTTTAAGATATAAAAAAGAGTCACGGTCACCAGTATTTTACGACACTTTGGACTTCAGTGTCAGAGTAATGACGAATTGCTACCGGGAAGGAGAGCTGAAAAGTCTTTTTTCTTTTAAACTTTTGGGATCTGTCTGGATCTCGAGCCGGTGTCAAGGGATATTCTTTCCCCCCTAAAAATTTTTCCCCCCGGAAAAACTATCTCGGGATAAATAAAGGTAATAAAGGTACAGCTATTCAAATTATTTTTAAAAATTCTAAGTTTATATGATTTTAAAATCAAAAAGCATGGGGAATATCTATCCCGGTATATTCTTTCCCCCAGGGAAAGAATTTACTGAGGGGGCAAAGAATATCCCGGAATAGTTTTTCCCCCCGGAAAAACTATTAATTATTATTTCAAGGAATTGAGTCTTTTATTAATTTATTTGTAGCGACCGTAATTGGTTTGCAATTTTTTTGGTGTTTACACGATGTTTTTTTTCTAGAAATAAACTTTGACTTTGACTTTTAAATTTTATTATGTGAGCCAATGCAAAAGCCAATCAACAATCCTTAGTTAATCCTTGGTTAATCGCGCTTTATGAGTTCGACTACTGTAAAATAATTATTTAAAAAGTTTTCATTTCCGGTGTAAAAAGTGTAGTACTTCCTGATTTTTAATGATAAAATGTTATTGGGAGATTGTGTGCACAATATGCCAGTCCTAAGTGTTTCTGTTGTAAACAAACTAAAGTAAAATCATGAAATATTATCCCAAAAGCAAATTATCTTAAACTCAGTACAACCATTAAAAAAACTCAAAATAAAATAAATCCATAACCATCTTTTACATGGGCATGCTCGCATGGAACATCATAATTTTTTATTACATAGCCAAGATAAAGATGTAAAAAGTTTTATAAGAGAGAATGTTTTTAAGTTAAAAATACAAAACTCTTTTGAAACTGCGGTATAAAGTTTTACCAACGTTGAGTTAAGCATAGTTGTTTTTAATTTGAAACAAATTGTTCAATCGATGAGATGGGGAAACTGAGGTCAGTTTCATAAGAACGTTTGTAAATTCCCGTTTTACAAGTCTCCGTCTACTTTTTGTAAAATACCCGATAAAGGATATACGGGGCAGTTTATCGATTTAATGAGAACGGGCCAATCAGCGCATAATACTTTTTTCGCTGAGAGAATAAACTCTACTTTCATTACAAGTCGATTAACTTTTATCGTGTATTTTAGTAAAAGTAGACGGAGATTTGTAAAACGAAAATTACAAACGCTTTTATGAATCAGGCCCCTGACTGGCGTTCTAGGTGCTCACCACAAGCACCATGTAAAACTTGGTTGTCAATAATATAACAGAAGGGATCATTTTGCACGCAAAATTTCCCCAACAAAACCAGCCTTACTGCTTATCCAATCTGCTCAACCTAGTTTGTGTACGCACTTATATAGAAACAAAGTTTTTGGATAGCTAGCTGAACATAACATAAGTGACAGAAAAAGTTTTAAAACTTATAACGCAAAAAAAAATTCAAAAAGACAACAGGGGCGGGCGGGTCCACTAAACGCGTGCTGACTAGGTGCTATCTTAGCACGTTGTTTAAAACTCTTATTAATGTTTTAATTTCTGGATTTATTCTTGAGAAAAAGTATGGGTCTCTTTTTTTAGATAGGATAAATTAATATTTAAAGAGTTTTATGCATGTTTGTTTGAAATAAAATTTAATAAAGCCTTAAACCGTATTAGGAGTTTTGCTAACCCGCTAAACTAGGGGTTATTGCTTTAATAGCTATTATAAACAACAAATGTGTATAAAATTAATAAAATATCAGTTTGTGCCATGTAAATAAAAAGTTCTGTTAGATTTTTCAAGAAAAAACCCAGAAATTAACACATTAACAAGAGTTTTAAACAACGTGCTAAGATAGCACCTAAAGATAAATTCTCTCAGGGTGAAAATAAATGAGTGGTAAAGTAACCATTCGTTTTTTGAGAAAAGATCACGTGCAGAGAAACACATGACGCAACTGAATAATCATTGGTTACTTAACCGCTGAAAACTTTTTTTTTAAATTTTTCTCGATTGAGGGTTTATTGTTTATTTCTTCCTGGCGGAGAGCGGTTACGCCCTTAATTTCAGCCTGGAAGACTTTGGCTTTAGTCGGCACGCGTTTAGTGGACTCGCCCCAGAATTACAATTAAAATTACGTGTTTCTGTGCTACCCCGGACACGTAATGTACACATAAGCAAAATAGTTGCACTTCTTCAGCGGAGTCTATTATGCTTATTTTACAACTATAATAAGCCCTTTATTGCAAAGCATTTGCTTAAAACTTATTTAAAAAATAAAAATAATATGTATTATATTGTTATAAAGGTTAATTAGAAAATATTTATGCAAAATGTTTTTTGATTTTTTAATAATTTTTAGTTTATAACCTAACTCATTAGGTTATTATAGCACATGCACCAAATTTATGATTATTAGCATAAATATTTTTAAAAATATTAATACCTGTGCACCATTCAAATCGTCGTGTGATCTTTTTCTCGATTCTTCTGTATTGATAGTAATATTTTGTTCTTCGATTCCACTATTCAAATTATCTGCCATTTTAAGATTTTCTAGATGTTAAATAAACAAACAATTCAAATTTTTTCAAATATTGTACTATAACAAAAAATTTTTTGTAAAGTAATAGACATGCACGTGCAAATTATTAAGTAACAACTAACAAGTTACATAAAGAAAATTAGAGAATGGATATTTTGTGCTGGATTATTGATTTTTAGTTGCACACGTATTTCTAGATATTGTAGGTCCCTACACTGTCTTATTACAGTATGATGTCCTTATGTAAACTTTAAATTATATAATAAAATAAAACTTTTTAAAAAAGTTTTTAAAAATAATTAAATTGTTGGAATAATTTTTATGTCACATTTGTTATCAGGCGTAACTAAATAGAGTTAATTACAATTACTAAATATGAAAATTATAGTAATTTATTTAAAAATAACAAATTATAATAAAATTACAGCAACCAGGAGAAGTAATGCTAGTACTGGGAAAACTACCCAGTATAGCATAGTTCTCCAGGCCAAGTAAGCAGCTTCGTGGTGAACACGAAAACTAGGTTAGTGCAACCAGCTATGCTAAAGCATATCTGGATAAAAGGATACAAACAAGAAAATTATATATTTTTTAATTTTTAATTTTTTGTGTTTGAAATGTCGAAAATTATTTTGATTTTTTTAAAATACCAATTTTTGCCAGTAATGGTTTGTAATTACAATAAAACTTATAAATCATTATATGAAGTTCTTTAGAATTATATTTTAATTCGATAAACTGTAAGTATAATTCATTTATTTTTTAAAGAAAATTATTTTTATTAGTACATATACGTGCAATTCTAATTAGTTGTGAATAAAAAACACTAGTTCCTAGTTTATTACAAACATTACTATCTTTATGTATAAATCTTATTACTGTAAATTTATAAACATCTGCTTTATTATATAGTGTTATTAGTCCATTACTATCACCTATATTTATGGTTAAATCTAAGTAATCGCATTTATTATCGAAATTGTTTGTTTTAGTAAGTGGTAGCGATCGGGGGTAAATTTTTTCACAAATATTAAGAAATTTTATGTTACCGTCTTTTAGTGACAGTGGTCAGCTTCGCTAAACTGCGTTTGCTGCGATAGCTTTTTTATTTATATACTTTATTTAGGGCTCAGTATTCAATTGTTGTGATCCCAAAATAACAACCGTGGTATTATCAGACATTGGAAAATGTTTTGTGTTGGAAGCGCCTTCGGGCAATGGTAAGCAAGTACTATTTCATAGAAAAAATTAAAAACAAAAAAGGAGAGAAAACAAACAAACAAAAAATCAAACAAACAAGCGAACTGCTCAGTTGACTAAGACTTTATTGTGACTAGCATGCTTATATTTTTTAGGACAAATGATTCCAGGTGCACTGGGTGGTTTGAAAATTTATGTATCAAATTGGGGAGAAATATATCCACAGACTGTAGTAAATACAAACCCAGATCAAGGTGTTCAAGTAATTTATTATAAATACTCAGTAAATGTGGTTATTCTTCATAGCTTCAATTCGTAATTGCTTTTATATGTAATACTGTAGAATTTTCCACATTTTTTGTTGAATTCCGACGTTTTTAATATTCCACACTTTAACGAAGCATTGCTAAAAAAAGATTTGAATAAAATCATGAATGGCTATTTTGATTGTTTTGCGATACAAAATAGCTTTTTTTGTTAATTAAGAAATTTTTTTAGGTACATATAAGTCATCCAGATGAAAAAGTTTATACAACCTCTCAGCCCGTTGTCATTCTCCCTAACACGCATGCTATGCTTCAACTGACGTACGTAAGAAGTTTTAGATTTGGATAGTTTTAGTGAAATTCTTAGCTTGCAGCTCTGATTTATTTTAAAACGGTTTATTGACGACCTTAAACTCCAGTGTGAAGCGCAATACACATTATCCAAAATATGTTTAATGAATGACGTTGTAAGGCGCACAATAAACAAGCGAAGCGAATAAACTCAGTAGATTACAGAGGTCTTCGTCAGGAAACTTAATTGAACCGTCATAAATACACCACTCACCACTCATGAAGTATATCCACTATCCAGCATCAACTAAAATATTTACAACAATCGCACAATTGTGTGTGGTTTTATGATAATATTTCTGGTGGATTCCGGTTTTCTCTAAATCTACTTTTTTTGGAAAGCCAAAAATAATAAATAATTAGTTAAAAAGTAACAACTATTGGTTTACATTGTAGCTTACGATTTTTCTTATTAGTTGTAAAGTAAGAATAATCGTCTCGGTTCAAAAAATCACAAAGTAAATTTATAAAAATGAAACCGGAAACATAAAAATGGTATCTCAAGTGAAAAAATAAGTAGTTTTAACTACGGGGTTTAAAAACGCATATCTAAAAACCATGAAAACTGCGCTTCAAAAAAACATGAGTATTTTTTCTTGAGTAAAAAGCATGACCCTAAAGGCAAGTTTACACCGGAGTGGTAGTGAATAATGGATATCTAACGCGCGCGTTTACATCATTACACCCTCATTGTTGCTGCGATGTAAAATGTCTGCGCTGCACGCCACCTATCAGTTGCCACTCCAGTGTGAATCGGCCCTAAGTGTACTAAGTTTTTCTCAAGTTGCTTGTCAGAAACCTAAGTTCTCTAAAGGCTAAAAACACAGATTTTATTTTTTTAAAAAAATTATAAAAAAATTTTGTTAAGACCGAGTCATATTTTATACTAAATGGCAAAAAAATTAAATCCAAGAATTAAATTTTAAAAATTTTTTTAAAATTTATTGATATTATTTTTTACTTTTTATCGCGATAGTTTTTTTGTTTTATTTTGTATCGATTTATCAAGTTTACTTATAAAAAAGCTTAAAACATTGAATTCATTATTATCTTTAAAAAATTAAAACTTGCTGCTAAACATAGAAATAAGTCAAACGCATCAAAATTCGAACTGTTGGCTTCATTGTAAGGTTAAAACTCGATTCATGCTCATTAAAAGTTATCTTGTGAAAAATTTAGCAGCAGCCTTGTAGAAACATAGTTAAGAGCCTTAAATTCTACAAAAATACTTGATTAAAAATGATCTGAATGTCGATGTTTCATGATAAATTTTTTCAATAAAAAAGTTAATTTTACCGTTTAAAAAAATTATTGATTTGAGTGATTAAAAAATTGTATTGATTTCTGATAATTTATTCTATTGCATGCAAATGTTTTCAGTTCTGCCGAGAAAAACAGTCATCGAGTCAAACCACAAACATTTTTGAGGTGTTTTCAAAACGAAACATTAAACTCAATTTTTATGCTTTTATATAAATAAATTAAGGCTTGCTGATTTCAATGATATGCAATGCAGTTTGAATCTGTGATTTAAAAACAAAACAAATTAAAAGTTAAAGCAAAAAAATAGTATATTATTGTTAAATAACCTTATTTCAACAGATATTTTTCAAATTTATCAATTTATACTAGATCCAGCGTTGGCAGACCTTTATACTGCTCGGTAAAAATTCTACATGATTATAAAATACGCTGTTTTTATTTAAAAAAATGATATTAAATTAACTAATTGAACAAAAATAGCTAAATATTTTACTTAATTTTATAAAAAAGCAAGATTTATCAAAAACTTATGCGTTCCGATTCGTTTTTACCTAATAATAGCTTAATTTTCATTGGTTTTGATGATGTCCCCCATACTGATTATCAGAAGGGCCTGATTTTAATTCAGTCGTACAGTTTTAAAATCAATTTTAAATTATTTTTTAGGTCGATTAACCAGATAATTATGAAGAAAAAAGACAGAAGAGGATTAGACACTTGTACGGATTCCAGAACACTAAAATATTTCGAAAAGTAAGTATGGTAATTATATTATTACATTATTTTATCGTCTTTACCATGACGCAATAAGGTAGAATCGTCATAAATTACTCGTAATGTGACTTTTTCTTATCTTTTAAAACACAATTAATATAATCGTTATAAGTCAGAGTTACGTTGATTTTATACTGATTCTGACTCTTTATGTCATAATAACGACTTTAGGTTACCTGCACCTTAGGTACACATCTATATTTTGAGCATTCGCTTTCAGCTTTCACACAAGAACATTTGGCATTCCTTTGTAATTTACTAAGTTTTTTGTTTAATAACTTTTCTAGTTTCTTATTAAAAAAAGACCCTAAAATTAAATCTTTTTTCATAAAACTTGCAGTGTATATAATCATAATTTTATTTTGATAAAACTCATCTTAATTAGAACAAAAATAACCTTGATGATCTGTAAACGTTAGTGCAACATAAGCACTAAACACCCTTCGCAACCTAAGCAAATTTTTAAAATCAAGGTAAATTTTTTTATGATAATTTTTTTAATTTTAGTTTAGTGGTGTGGGTCTTAAGGAATCGCGAACGTTTAGTCAAACGTGCGTGTCCATGAATTGACGGTAGTTTTCGGCCCAGCCCTTTTTTAGTTTGAACCGACTTGGCCTGACCCGGCCGCCGAAGGCCAAAACCTACCCCAAAAATGACAGGGCAGGGGTTAGGTTCGGTTTTGTTTAGCTTAGGTTTTGCTTAGGCTTAGGCTTAGCTTAGATTTTGCCTAGGCTTAAGTTTTGCTTTAGGCTTAGCTTAGGTTTTGCTTAGGCTTAGATTTTGTTTAGGCTTAGCTTAGATTTTGCTCAGGCTTAGAGGTTTTGTTTAGGCTTAAACTTAGCTTAGATTTTGCTTAGGCTTAGGTTTCGCTTAGGCTTAAGCTTTAGGCTTGAGTTTTGCTCAGACTTAAGTTTTGCGAAGGCTTAGTTTAGATTCTGCGTAGGCTTAGCTTAGTCGCTGATTTTCTTTGCCGTTTTTGGGGTAGGTTTTGGCCCTTCACGACCCGGCACACGACCCCTATTTTTATGTTTTATACGGTGTTATTCTACAAAAAGCTCGGTCCACTGACCATATATGGGCACAGGGGAGTGAGTGTAGGGGGGTTAATCTCCTAAATTCCGAGATGGGGGTTGAACCCTTTTTCCTCGCACTGAAAAGTGGAAGGGGGAGAAAAAAGGTTGATCCTTACAATTTAAAAAAAATAAGAAAAAAATTTCGATTAAATGCCTTCTGACTGCTTCCACACTTAAGTTTTAAGGTCTCTCCAAACAGTTTTCTTAAGTATGGAAAATCGCGATTTTTGGCATACGAGATCTCGCGAAATACAGAAATGTTTCCATAAAAAATGAATATGGGTGTTAAAAAGGCAGAAATACCACGATTATAAAGTGATTATTTATTATATAATTGGTAGTAGTGGAAATAATTCATATTAAAAATTAAATTGCAACGAAATTTTTTTTAAACCCTTAAAAACATTCATTACTCAGTATTTATTAAAAAATTACTTCCAATAAAGAAGAACCTTTACCCTTTTTCATGTACGTAAAAACCGATGGAAATATTTTTGTATTTATTTATTTGTGTGGCGCAGTCGGTAACGGTTTGGGATCAAATTTTTGAGGTCGAGGGATCGATTTCCTCTGTGAACATATGTTCATTGCCACATTTTTTATTTAATATTAATATTTATTTTAGATTTATTATAATTTTTTCAATGAATCAAAACAAAAAAAAAATTATTTGTAAATGTTTAAACCGCATTTTTGTTTCCTACTTTTTGCCGTTTATTCGAATTTTCGTCGTTGGTATATTTTAAAATATTATAATTCTAGCAAAACGGAGGATATAAAAAAAAAAAGGGGGAATATTAAAAATAAAAGTATGTCACAGGCGGTGTGTAGCAGCGTGCATGGGCATAGGGGAAATCCAATTCTGGCCCGGACGTGCGGCTTCTGGCCGGACATGAACGGCTGACTGGCCGGACGTGCGGCTTCTGGCCGGAGGGGTGGGGCCCGAAGGGGTTGGATTTTATGATGCACGCTGCTACAGAGCGCTATGACATACCTTTATTAGATTATCCACCTTTGATAATAACAATAAATAATAAAATACAATTTTATGTAAGCAAAAAAATAATTTTTGTTTTGTATTTCTACTGGTTTTTTTTATTGAACGATGTGAATTAAAAACTGTCCGGAGAGACCTTAAAGTCAGTATAAGTATTTTGAGCAATAAAAAGCTCAAAAATGCAATAAAAGGGCTTTTTGAACTATAATTAACGTTTATTTACTTATTTTTTTTTAAACTGAAAAAAACGATATTGGTAAAATACACTCCAGGGGCATGTTTCATAAAATACTGGTAAATTTTACAAGTTTGTAAAATGGAGAAAAATACAAGTTTTTAAAATTACTGACTTGTAAATTTTTAAACAAATAAAAAGATGTTTTTATATGTGTAACTAAATAATAAGCGTAAATAAAGAAACACTCATATTTCCAGTGGCAAGTTTATAAAAAGTGATGATAAAATAAACAAAAACGATGGAATTTATGTTTATGGTTTTTTTCTAAAAATACAATTTTATTTTAAAAAATAAAATAGTATTTTTTAAATTTCAATTGAATAAAAAAGTTCGAAGTTTTTGTTTAAATTTAACAAATGTATCTCCAATTTTATTTTTTAAGTGATATAAATGTTGGATAAATAAATAGAAAAAGAATGTTAATGAACGGATTATCAAATTAGTTTTAAAATAGGGTAGTGCATTTAATTTCGGCACTTTTCCCAATTGGGCATTTTTGATTTTGGATTATATCTTTGGTAATCCTGAACGGAATATGACGTTTGATAGCTCAAATGAGAGATAATTATATGTAGATGACAGTCGTGAGCTTTTTATTTGTTATGTTGTGATATTTTTATGTGAAATTGTGTGATTTATAAAAAAATAAATTTGATACTCGTTTTTAGAACATGGGCATTTCATGATTACGCAATAAATTGGTTTAAAAATTAAACTGTCCTGGTAAAATTTAGTCTATTTTCCGAATTTTCAGTCCCCGTGGTTCTACGTTGCGTCTGTGGTGAGCAATCGTTATAAAATAAAATAGTGTAATTTCGGCACTCATATGCTGTAGGTAAAAACGGATTGAATTAAGTGGTCGGGTGTTAAATTGTAGTTGTAAATAGTTAAAAGACAACGTTGATATGTGTAGGGGTCATAGCACTGCATTTAAACTCGATTAAGAGGGTCCTTTTAAAAAGTGCCAAAATTAAATGCACTTTTTTCCCAAATTTTGCTCATTTTGATACCATTTGGCATTTTAGCTGTAACTTTTTGCCAGTTACACGTTGAACAACAAGTAAATGCTTAAATTAAAGAAAACTGTCTGAAGATAATGATAGGCTTTTAAATTTTTGAAAATGATGATTTTTTACTGAGAAACAATCGATTGTTTGTAAAGTGCCGAAATTAAATGCATATTTTTAATTTCGGCAATTTTCCGTTTTTTTAAAAACTGATTTAATTAAGTAAAAAAACTACTTTCGTACAGTGAAACTTTTGTGACGCAACGCAGTATCGTGAAAGCTTCAAAATGAGCTATCAAACATGAAAATCGGGCCATACAATGAAAAGTTACATTGGAAAAACAAAAAAGTGCCGAAATTAAATGCACTACCCTATTCGTTATTGATTTAAAATTTACCCGAATTACCCGTAAAAGCGACCAGAATTTTGCGAAGAAAGAAAAAAAAAACAAAAAACAAACAAATAAATAACATCTTCACTTATTGAATTCAGAATCTCATTCTTTCTTTTCTTTTTTAGATTTTTCACGGCTTTTTCAGTTTTTTTCCACTACCCCCGCGAACCTAATTCAATTTTTCAATTTTCCTTTTGTTTTTTTTCTTTTCTTTTTTCTTCGTTTTTTTTTCTTGTTTTTTCCCTTGTTTTCTACATAACCTTCTAGAAAAATAAAGAGGAGTAGTAGAGTAGTTTTTTTTGCCCTTCTCGGTGTGGGGAATTTTTTGTTTGAGAACTTGTGAAAAATTATAGTGGGCAAAGTTTTAAAATGGGATTAATTTTAAACACAAAAGATCCGTGTACGTGATTTTTTAAATTTTTTGCACAGAGCATATTTTGTTTTTTTTTCTCATTTCTCAGCGCATGGGTTGGAGTAATAAAAGTTTTATTGAGAGTTGTGTTTTTCGAGGAGAAGTGTATTTTGTGAAAGGGGCAGAAGAGAAATGTAGGTAGTATGTGTTTTACCGTTTGCCAACCCCCTGAATTTGGGTTCGACGCCGCCCCTAACTCAGGACAAACTTTTCCATTTATTCCACTGACCCGCGGAACAAAATAAGCGTTTTTACAAGTTTATTTCAGGTTATTTTGGTTTTAGCTGGGTGGTTGGATTAAAAGCTATACCGTTTGTTATTTTTTTCTTGTTTAAATTTTGGAAAAATCTGGGTTGGTTAGGTAGGTCGTCCGCGTGTTCTTATGGGTCTATGTGGAGGTGTGTGTATATCTGTGAGAAGAAGTAATAAAACAGGCGTGTAGTTAAGGAGGGAGGAAGTAAGTAGGTTGCGTAGCTCTCTGCGGCTTTACTTCGCGTTCTCTCCCTTTTTCTACTCTTTCTGTTCTTCCGCCTCGTCGGAAGAGTGGGGGATGGTAGTAACAATCCCCCTTTTTAGATGATGTTCTGTGTTTGTATTCTTTCCTGAGTGATTTAGTTCTAGATGAATCTTTCTAGTTAGTGAGTGCGTAAGAAGGGGATATTCTGCCTAGTGGGTTTTTTTTTTCCCCCGAGCTAGTTAGCGATAAGTGATTCTTTTTGCTGCTCTCCCCACTCTTTCCCCCAGAGAGCAAAACATATATGACGTGATCACGAATACTATATGATATTTTTAGGGTCTTTAGAATCCTGACTTGAGAACTTCCAGAATTAATTTAAACCATACGCTCGTCATCTTCGGTAAATTTTTTAGCTCTGCTTCCTACCCGTTAGCTAGTCGTTTAACACGATGCTAAAGCTGTATTAAAAATAAATAAATTTATCAAAAACGGATGATTTGTAACGTATGTGATGACCCATAACTGGAGGTGAGATAAGGTGACGATTTTTGTGGAGACAAATAAAATTAACCATGCCGGGATTCGAACTCGCGTCTCCTTTTTTTTTGAATTCAAAGCCTATTGTTGCCAGTCCGGCGCGTTACCACTGCACCATACAGACTGTTTGTTATTTACTTTACTAAGCCACTTATACTCGCCAGCTAGTTTTTAGATATGACACAGAGTCGTGTTTCACAGAATGTGTGGCCAGGCTAACCCAGCGAGAATGCAAATGCATTCAAATCGGCGCAATACCAGTAGAAAACGTTGAAGATGAATCGATATTTTGCAGTCCTCTAAAAGTATGTTTTTATAAGTTTATATTTATTTTCATAAAGCTTTTAAAAGTTTTTTTATTTCGCATAAAGCAGGATACGCAAGGTCCATATTAATTAGCACTAAATGCGCAACCAAATACTATTTACAACAATATTAACAAATATAAACATCACAACGTAACTTGTCTCAGTCGGGAAACGTGCGTTTTGCAACTGCGCCACAGAAGTAAAGTAAAAAGGATAAAATTTGTTAAATGTTTTTTTCTTAACTTTTATATTTTTCACATATTGTCTAATTTTGTTACAGTATTATTGTTAGCTTTGCTGTATTCAAAACGATATAGTGTTCAAATCAACAATAAAATGGAATTTTTGCAATTTTTGAATTTTATGGCAAGCAATGTACTTTGTTTTTTTGCGAAAAAATTCTACATTTCAAATTTTTGCACGTTAAAATATTTTTTTAGTTTAAAAATAATGTTTTAAAGCAGTTACTTTTAAATTAAACTAATAAAATTGTGCCAAGAGCTGGATTTGATCAATTGACCTTTTTCAAGGATCCCAAGGATTTTTTATTTGAATAGTACTTACTAATAGATAACTATTGATTTTTAAAATTTTTTTTTTAATTTCTGAATAGCAAAAAAAACTTCACAAAATACTGTGAATTGATCAAAGTCACATAAGAGATATCCAAATGTGGATGGTGCGTCTGCAAATGTGGAATACCTTAATTTTTTGTTGAAAAACCGTACTAAAACGTACGTACTTTTACTAAAAATATTTTTACTAGACTGAACATCATACGGAACTGCCAATCAGCTGCGCGCCAACTATTTCCATGCAAATTAAACCACATCGTATGCAAATTATTCCTTATGTGACTTTGGTCGATTGCAACGTGCATTTCAATTGATTAAATTTCATCACAGCACAGTTGTTCTATTATTAGTTTAATAATACATTAGGCTTGAGAGGTCACCAAAAAGTTTATTGAAAAAGTTCGCTTCAGATATGAAAAAAATTTTATCATCAAAATAAAATATCGATTTTAAACTGAATGATAAGCTTATGTGGATTTTTCGTTTAATATGTTTCAACGCTGTGTTAGCACAAAACCATATCGTCGTTACTTTGTCTGACACAATGAGTCAGAAGCGTCGTAAAATACTCGTGACTGTACCTCTTTTTATATCTTAACACACAATTGATATAAACAAAATGAGCCAGAGTCAGATTGATTTTATTTTGATTCTGACTCTTTATTTGAGAATAACGACGATACTAATATTTTAGAGTACTAATTGCGTACAGTTGTTACTACAGGATAAAAACGCATCATTTCTTTGGGATATTTACAAAATTCGAATGGAATGCATATGCCCGATTCCGTGTAAAAAATGGATATTTAAAACTTCAGTGTCCTACAGGTGATGATCACGCACTTGATATAGACGCATCCCTCTTACTTGATTTATGTTATGTTATGTTAAAGTATGTTCTGAGTCTCGAAAAATAATTTGGTGCGTTTTTTAAAGTTATGTGCGCGTTTTTGAAACGCATTCCTGAAAATTTAAAAAAAAATCCGTAAGAAATTTTTTAAAAGACTAACAAATACTGAAAATGGATGTAACAATTTATTAATCTTTTTTTGTTGTCATATGTAGCTTGTGCAATATTGAGGCTATTTAAAAAACCAAACTTTCATTTTAATTGTATTGAAACGAACAACAAAATGATGTTATCAGAATATTATATTTTTTCATTGTTATTAGTTTTTTGATTAGTTATGACTACTTTTGCAAACAAAAGATTAATTGCAACATTGTATTTTTATTGTATTTTCAGTATTAGTTTTAAAAAAAATCTGACGGATTTCTATATATTTTCAGGAGCGCGTTTCAAAAACGCGCACATAATTTTAGAAAACGCTCCGAATTTTCTTTTCGAGACTCAGGACATACTTTAACATAGTAATTTATTGATTTTTGTATTTTGGCAGGCGTAGCTTAGTTAAGGAATATGTGTCTATTAAACATAACCTATTTTTGAATAATAGGCATTTAAATATCTACCAAAGTTTTGAAGTATTTTGCTAACGTGCATAAATACAACACGGTGTTATCGATTCTACAATTTTCAACAAAAAAACTAACTGAAATTTCATGACAAATTTTTTGCTGTTTTTGATATTCTATTTTTAAATGCTATTATTTACAGAAACCCACATTTAAATAACAGGCTGTTATACAGTTGCTATTTATTCTGAAATTTATATTGTAAAATATTTCAAAAACAACTCTTGTCACTATTATTAAAAATTCATAATGCGTTTTGGTTATTATTATGCATTGCTGCATTGCTCACATAATAATCTACCAGATGCATGTCATAAAATGCTAACAACCAAAAATAATTTAGCTAAAAACTAAAAAATTTTTAGTTTTTAGCCGTTAATTCTATAGATGACGTAAAAAACTAAGGCTTGTACTCGTGCAAATAATAATGGTGCGGTGAGAATACGTCGTGAAGTATTCAGTGACCAAGTCATAAATTATAAAATAAAAATTAATTAATATTACAGCTTAAATGCCTAATCTTAACCCGTTCCTGTGTAGGCCTTTTCCCCCTTACGACCGTGAAACCTTTGTACGACAAACGTAAAACCTTAGTCCCACGGTGGTGGTATTTTTGTATGACAAATGTGGTACGTAAGCTTTACGGCGGTAAGCTCTTCGCGGGTCCTGCACAAAAGAGTCCCGGCACAAAAGAGTCCTGAAAAAAATCGCAGCTGGCACAAAAGAGTCCTGGCCCAAAAAAATCCCGGCACAAAAGAATCCTGAAAAAAATGCGTTCATGTGCCCAAGCGCTGCGAGCGCTGAGGTCGGCACAAAAGAGTCCTCGCATAAAACCAATTTTTCACAGCTAACATACAATGTTTCTGTCCTCCAGTTTTTTTTGTTTTTTTTTTAATTAACTTCTTAAAAGGCTGTGTGAGGAATTTCGACGGTAAAAAATTAATGTTTTAAAGTATTTTTATTATTTAGTTAAGAAAACGCTTTAAGCTTTGTAAAGCGTTTGAAAAATAAGAAAAAAATCATTGTTGTATTTGGGTATAAATCATATAATGTCGAATTATTGTTTTTGCCATAATTGAGTCTATGTCAAACAAAATCATGTCTAAATAATGATTTTAGTTGAAATAAGTTTTTTGTTCATTGTTAAAATATTACAATTTTTATCAAACAAGTGTTTTAATCGTAATTGTAAGGACGACCGCAGATGTCAGACGACAAGATGACCAGACCACTGGGACTTTTTGTGCACAACGCCATTGCGCACGACTATGTACACATTTGAAAAAAACAAAAAGACACAAAAAGACACTCTCTCCGCCAATTTGGTGATTTTTAACCAAATAACGAGTTAAAAACAACCAAATATTGTTATATATACCTCCGAACAATACAGGTTCTGTACTTTTTTACCAACTATTTAGTATTTTTTTAATTTAATTATTCTGTGTTTTTTAACTAAATATTTGGTTGATTTTTCCAAACTATTTAGTTAAAAAGGTAATGCTTTAGATCTAATATTATGATCATTAAATGATCTCATTGTAAATTTAATCGATAAACAACCGCTTTCAGACACATGTGATCATGTTGGGATTGAATTTATTGTAAATTTTACAGCTGAATTAACGAAAAACCGCCCTTTTGAAATTAAAAATTTTAAAAAAGGAAATCATAATGCTATAAAAAATTACTTAAGTAACATTGATTGGCGTACAATTTTTTCAAATTCTATAAATATTGATGATTTATATGAAAAGTTTTGTAATGTTAACAAATACTGCATTGAGAATTTTGTTCCCAATATTAAAACAAAATATCGTCCGGTTAGGTACCCCAAAGAAATTAGAAACCTTCTTAAAGATAAGGAAAATATTTACAAAGGCACTAAATCTGGAAAAAATACTAAAGTAGAATATAAAGAATGTGCTAGAAAATATAAAGCAGCAATAAAAAATGTTTCACGACAATGAAGAGCTTTATATAATTAATAGTAATAATTTAAAGCATTTTTATAACTATGTGAACAAAAAACTTAAAACCAAAAATCGTGAAATTGGGCCAATTAAACGTGACGACGGCACTATAACAACGGATGATAAGGAGAAATGCGTTTTATTTCAACAATATTTTTGTAGTGTATTTACGATAGACGATGGTAAGACTCCAAGTTTTCCATCGCGTACAGATAACAATAACGGTTTGTATAATGTGTTGTTTCCAGTTTTTAACTGTTTTTAAAATATTACGTCAGTTGCCAAACAAAACGTCAAAATCACCTGACGGAATTCCAGCTTACTACCTAAAGCAAGTAGTTTATGAAATTTCCTATCCTTTAGCCAGATTGTTTGAGTTGTCGATGGAAAATTCAGCCAAGTGTCTGGAAAAAAGCCCTGGTTTCTCCTAGCTTTAAAAAGGGTTTGGCTTGTGAAAAAGAAAATTTTAGGCCTATAAGTCTTACTTGCATAACGGGAAAAACAATGGAAAGAATAGTTTATGATGACTTATTTAATTTTTTTCTCAAAAATGGTTTTATTTCTAAAAATCAGTTTGGTTTTATTAAGGGAAAGTCTGTGGGACTCCAATTATTGACAACAATTTGGGAATGGGTTCAAGCCATTGATCAAAAGCTGTGTGTTGATGCCATATATATCGATTTCGCTAAAGCTTTTGATAAGGTAAGCCATTCAAAATTAATTGCAAAGTTAAAATCTTATGGCATCAACTATGAGCTTTTGGCATGGCTTAAAGAATTTCTTTCTGGCAGGAAACAAAAAGCTATGGTTAATAACACAATTTCTGACGAGGCTATTGTTACAAGCGGCGTCCCCCAGGGAAGTGTGTTGGGGCCATTGTTATTCTTGGTTTATATTAATGATATATTTGAGAACATCGGAAACAAAGTAAGTGTCAAATTGTTCGCGGATGACGCGAAAATATATTTTACTTACAATCCAAATTCTGTTAATTTTAACGAATTTAAGGAATGTCTTGAAAAAGTTTGTCAGTGGACAGATCACTGGCAATTAAAAATAGCTAAAAATAAATGTAATACACTTACTTTGGGTCAATATAACCCTGAAAAAATTTATCACTTAAATGATAAGTGTATTGATAATGTAAAGTTTATAAAAGATCTAGGCATAACTATCTCAGACGACCTAAGGTTCTCCCGTCACTGCGCAGAGATCGCTGCAAAAGCTTTAAACCGTGTCTCGTTGATTTTTCGTACTTTCACTTCAAATAATATGGAAGTTATTCTAAAAGCTTTTAAAACATACGTACGTCCTTTAGTTGAATTTGAAAGTTATGTCTGGTCACCTTTTTTATTAAAAGATATATATTGTATTGAGCGGGTTCAAAAAGTTTTTACTCGGAGACTCTATGAACGTGCTTTTTTACCTCATGTAAATTATGTGACTAGGCTAAAAGAACTTAAACTTGATTCTTTAGAGGAAAGACGAATTCGAAATGATTTAGTTCTGACTTACAAAATTTTAAACAACCTAGTCAGTGTAGATAAAGATCAATTTTTTACTATTTGTAATAGTGAAAAAACGCGAAACAATGGTTGCAAGTTAAAATACAATAAGTTTAGGTTGGACATAAGCAAATATTTTTTTCCAAATCGCGTGATTCCTGTGTGGAATAAACTTTCAAAAGACGTTGTATTATCAAAAAGACTAAATATTTTCTGTAAAAAACTAAAAACAATTAAATTTAAAGACTAATTTTTTCCTTCTTCTAGCTTCATAAATCTGTAAGATTAACTTAAATTTGCCTTGTAATATTGTAAATTTTTACATGAATTTGCCTTGTAATATTGTAAGTTTTTTTATAGATTGGTGAGGCTCTGTGCTAATCTTTATAATAATTTACTTAATTCATTGTAATTTAACTGACATTATCAATTGTAAAATGTTTATATCTTTGTAATAATTTTGTTCCATGTCTCGTATTTGTATATTATTTACCTTGTATGTTAGCGTTATTTATATAACCAATACATTGTATTAATAAATAAATAAAAATAAACATAATGAATTAAGCGTATAATTTTATGAAAATGCCCCCAGGTTTTAAGTTGTCGTAAAAATATTAACGGTCTTTCAAATAAAAATTTTTAAATTTACAGAAACTTTTGAAATTCTTTTGAAATCTTACGCAAACGTTATTACATACGAGACAATACATAGAAACGATCTTTAGCTACAAAAAACCACATTAAATATCTATGGGTAACTTTTCTCCAGCCCGCTAATGGAAGGATTGAAAACTGTAATTATTGGATTAAACATTTGTTTTTCCAAGAAAAAAAAAACTAGCAACTTTAAAAAAAGAATTTTTAGCTAAAAATCTTAACATTAACTGTTCGTCATTACTTTGACAAAGAGACACAATCAGTATAAATCAACGCGACTCTGACTTATTTTGTTTGATTATTTGTGTGTTAAGATTTAAAAAAGTCACAGTTACGAGTATTTTACGACGCTTTTGACTCATTGTGTCAGAGTAACGACGTGTTGAAATACGTCATAAGCTGGAAGACAGCTGTGAACATTGTATGAGAGCTGTAAAAAAATTAATTTTATGCCAAGACTCTTTTGTGCCGACCTCAGCGCTCGCAGCGCTTGGACGCATGAACGCATTTTCTCCAGGACTCTTTTGTGCCGGGACTCTTTTGTGCCAGGACTCTTTTGTGCCAGCTGCGATTTTTTTCAGGACTCTTTTGTGCCGGGACTCTTTTGAAGGTGAGCCGCTCTTCGCATGACTTAGGTCGTACTTCGGTCACACATAGTTCTTTGTGCGCGAATAGTGCACAGTCAGCGAGCAAATCGAAATGGTTAAAGCTGTACGGTAGCAATATGCAAATTTTTGCAACATGAAATATGCTACGTAATACACTGTATCCGTGATAAAAATCTGCATATTGCTACCGTACAGCTTTAACCATTTCAGTTTGCTCGCTCACTGGGCGCTATTCGCGCAAAAAATTACGTTCCCAGTAACTATTTCTGCGTAAAAATACATTCGGGGAAAAAACTTTCGACAAATGACATTCTGGTAAAAATACCATCGGGTAATTTCACATTTCGGACAAATTGACCATCGATCAATTTATTTTGATTTTTAGGTTTTGCTTAGGTTCAGGAAAAATAAGCCCGAATATCAATCAAACAGATTGTCAAATTAACCGATGTTATTTTTACCAGAATGTTATTTGTTAGAAAGTCAAATGTTGAAGGAATTTTTACGCTGGTATTATTACGAGGGGTCAAAAATTATGTATGACGGAAGTATGGCATAGGTCTTACGAAGGTTTCACGGTTGTAGCCGAGGAAAGGGCAATTACGGGAATGGGTTATTAATTTATAAAAGAATGTTTTTTTTTTGAAAAAAATGCCAATTTTTAAAAGAAATAAACTTGACCATTTTTTATTTTCTTGTAAAATGGTCTTTCATGATTTCTATATAGTTTTTTGTGATGATTATATAGTAAGATTCCCAGCCCTGGATTTGCCAAAAGCTGGAGAAATGCTACCGAATGGATGTTTAACAATTTATCTTATCCTGTGGACAAAAAATCATTTGTCAATCTGGACATTTTTTTCGATCGCTTAATTTATCAGGTGTTTTTTTCAATTTTAATCTTGGTTTAAAACTTTTGGCCTACCAAACACCAGTTTAAACTAGATTTTAGAACCTAGCCATTGGTGGTACGATATAGAAATTTTATTTCAAGCTGAAACCTGTATTTTAAATAGGCAATCTAAGCCACACTCAACTCTAACTAAATAGCGCTTTAGTTAAAAATTAAAACTAGCCTTAAAAAATGCTCTAAGAATAGAGCAGGAAAAAGGGGCGATTTTTCTCCGGGCGTATGTTTAGACAGAAAAGGTGTGGACTAGTCTGAGATGGACATTATGTGGACTATAGAAAATTTGCATTTGGTTTGGACAGCTGCTCACTAAATAAAAATTTCTACCATATGATAATGATTTGTTTATACATTGATCTAATCACACAGCACTGTTGCATTTTTTAGTTTGATGAAATGTCAATTGAAAAAATTATACTCACAGCAATATTTGACAAGCGCGAAATCGCCACGTTTTCAATTTGAAGGTTATATTTGTATGTGTAAGAAACAACTATAATTTGAAAAAGTGGCGATTTCGCGCTTGTCAAAGATTGCTGTGAGTATAATTTTTTCAATTGACATTTTATCAAACCAAAAAAAAAATGCAACAGTGCTGTGTGATTAGATCAATGTATAAACAAATCATTATCATATGGTAGAAATTTTTATTTCGTGAGCAGCTGTTTAAACCAAATGCAAATTTTCTATAGTCCACATAATGTCCATCTCAGGCTAGTCCACATCTTTTCTGTCTAAACATACGCCTGGGGAAAAATCGCCCCTTTTTCCTGCTCTATTCTTAGAGCATTTTTCAAGGCTAGTCTACCATTTTTTTGAATTAAATTAAAAAATAGTCTAATAAACTATAGTTTTAGCTGCGCAATGACATATGTTTATAATCATTGCGTTGCCGAGATATACTTTTTTAAATAAAAAATAACAAGAAGAAGATGATAAATTTAAATTACAAAATTTACCCACGTTGTTTAATTATAGTTGGTGCGGTGCAATGGCGCTCCAGACAAAGTTTACCTACGTTCTCTAAATATAGTTGGCGCGATGCCGTGCGCCAATGATTGCAATTATAATTTTAAAGTAAAAAAAAATAATAAGAAGATGATGAACATGAATTGCAAAATTTACTCACATTCTTTAAGTATACGTGGCGCAGTGCGGTGGGTTAAACTGCAGTGTGGCACCCCCGCACCACCGATAATTACCTACCGGCGCGTGGCGTTCCCGCGTCACCGACGCTTGTTATTATTTTTTAATAAATAAAACTTTGAATTAATTTTGTCACCAGTGATGTAAGAATTAAAAAAAGTAATCTGTTGTTTTCGCCGATTTCCGCGCGGTTGAAGCAGATGGCTCTGGGAACTGGTTCCGTTTCTGCCACCAATTAAAACCCGTCTGCTTTTTTTGTGCGGTTTCCATGAGGGGATGTTGGTTGTCTGCTCTGTACAATCCATATTGTTGCCAAAAGGCTGTTATTGTGCGGTTGGGAGTTTTTATTTGTTTATTTTTCAAATTTTTTATTTTGATCAATAAATCGATAACAAGGACCTAAATCAAAAAAGTGCTTCCTAAGAAATTTGCGTAATTCCTTCTTTTTTCTTATGAGTCCATGTTTATTTTTGATCAATCAGTAACGAATGAGGAATATCGCTTTTAAGGATGGAGCGTTGGAATAATAATAATAATAATAATAATAAGAAGAAGAAGAAGAAGAAGAAGGTTCTGAATTTCAAAATTTACCCACGTTCTCTAATTATGGTTGGCGCTCCCGCGCCACCCATGATTAAAGAATAAAATTACTAATTTTTAATAAGTCAAAGTTTAATATTTACTAGCTCCTCCCTTTTAAAATAATTTGTTTAAAAATTACTTGTGCCTACAATATTCTAGATGTCATATACAATGATTTTAAAATAAAAAAAATCTTATAGAAATCGTTTAATAATTTTTTGAAATTAATTTTTAGGAAGTAAAAGAAACAAAGGTCTTCAACTTTAACATATTTCTTAGTTCAATGGGAGGATTGTTGTCAGTGTTTATTGGAATGCGAATATTTACTGTTGTACAGGTAAATTTTGAAACAAAAATATTGCGTTAAGTAAAATTTTGTCAACATTCATTAGTATGCGTATTTTTTACCCTTGTGCATGCAAATCCTAAAAACAAAAAGTGATTTACCTCTCACAAATCCTTCACTTTGTTAGCGAGATATAGTAACTTAATATATAATAGCTTTATAATGTGAAAAAGACTAAACAAATCAATAGCAAAAAAAAACAAAAGCAAATTTTTAGTCAGCATTAGGGTATATTGTTTGTTAAATTAGTAGGTTTTAAATTTAAATATAGCGACATTTATAAAATATTGATATATTGTTTGCTTTTTAAATTTTAAAAACAAGCTCTAATTTATTAAAAGAAAATTTACTTGACAAAATAATTTTGTCTAGGCTAGTAAACCAACATATTTTTATACAATATTATGGAAATTATTAACTTTCAAAGCTATTAAATTTAATTGTACTAGGTGTTTTGGTATCTTCTTGTTGGCATCTGGTATCTGTTCAGAGATGGTTACAAAACTGTCAATGGTTCTTTAGCATCAGTTATTCAAGACACATTAAGTCGTACTCATAGTGGTAACTAAAATAATATTCTCTAAAATTTATTGCAATCATGATTGTAATAAATGTGATTTTATTTTTAGGGTATTTTAACTCTACCTTGTAGCCGGCAGCTTTAAACTGTCAATTTTAAATTAATTTTTAACCCGTTCCCGTGATTGCCTTTTCCTCGGTTACAACCGTGAAACCTTCATATGACTTAGGTCTACTTAGGTCATACATAATTTTTGTGCGCGATTAGTGTCCTGTGAGCGAGCGAGCAAATTGAAGTGGTTAAATCTGTACGGTATGAATATGAAAATTTTTCTCACAGATACAGTGTATTACGTAAAATATTTCATGTTGCAAAAATTTTCATATTGCTGCCGTACAGCTCAAACTTTTTCAATTTACTCGCTCACTGGGCACTAATCACGCACAAAAAATTATGTATGACCTAAATACAACCTAGGTCATGCGTAGAGTTTACCACAGTAAGGTTTACGTAAGACAATGGTCATACCAAATAACCACAACCATGAGACAAAGATTTCACCTTTGTCACACGATGGTTTCACAGTTGTAACGGTGGGAAAGGCCATCACGGGAACGGATTAAGAAAAATACGAAATTAGACTTTTAATTTTTCTCCTAATTTAATTTTCCTAGACTTCTAATTTTTAATTTAAAGTTTTTTGAAAGTATTTTTATGAGATAATTCCTATCGTGTTTAATGAAATTAATCTTTTTTTTTTTGGATTTTTAGGAGATATTTTTAAATTTCTATTGTTTTTGCTAAAATTACTGTTTTTGTCAATGTTTTTGGATCTCGGAATTAATCTCTTTAAAAACATTTGCTATTAATCTTTCCCCAGCAGAATTAGTAAATTGTGTAATAGTAAGTCCAAATTAATTAATTTTAAATTAATTTTAAAAACCAAATTATATTGTTTGCAATAATCGTTTTGAGACTCTTTATTTTTGTGGCGAGTTGTTTTAGAAAAAACTTTTTTTTTGATAAAACATTAACGATTTTTTAGTTTAGTTTTTGCAACGATTCTAAAATCATTCAAGACTAAATACTAATTTAGTCTTGAATGATTTTGAGATATCTGATCTGAGGGTAATGGGACACGAGGGTACTGGACAAGAGGGTACTGAACACGAGGGTATTGGACAGGAGGGTACTGGACACAAAGGTACTGGGCTTAAAAAAATTGCGTTCACCACAACCTCACAGCAAAATCGATTCATTATGCAAGGGGGACACGAGGGTACTAGACACAAGGGTACTGACGAGCAAAAAACATAACCTTCCAGCATAAAGCGGGATAAACTTATTGCATAACAATAGTTTGTTTTACTTAAATATCATTTAGTTTGTTTGACTGACTTAGTAATTTGTCGACATTTTCGTGAAATTTTTTAGATAATAATTAGCTTTAAAAGTGTTGAGAATCTATGAGACGACTCAAAAGATAATAAACATTAAGGTTGCTGTTATGCTTTGATTGTGCTGTCACAACATTTTTGTGGTTATTTTTCGTGGTGTGTTGAAAAAAATTCCCAATATTTTTTTGGAAAAAATAACTGCAAAAACAATTACAAATAATTTTGCTATTAATAACCTTTCAAAAACATTTTAGTAAAATATTTTCTGAAAAACAATTGCTTGCCTTTTTTTACAGTGAATTATTTGGTATTTTTTAAAAGCATACTATTATTTAAATATTATGATAGAGTTTAGCTTAATTTTTGGGTTTTGCTTAGGAGAATAAACTTTACTGTGCAATGGGTTTTGAAGAGCCCCAAAGATCCGTTGTTGGATTATTTTACTCACAACTCTATACTTAAATTTAAATGTAAAATATCATACAGGAAAAATCTAACAATTGTATGTTTTGTGGTTTTAAAATCACATTTTGTTTGCCTTGTTTTAAATGATCAACATGTGTCCAAATAAATTCTTTAAGCTAGAGTGGACTAAAAAGGCAAGAAGCTATTTTTGACATTTCTACTGCTGAATACTTTTTTTGCAGAAGATATTTTTTTTCAAAAATTTTATGAAAAAACTTAATTATTTTAATCAAGACTCAATGAAAGGAGTTTAAATATAAAAATGACAGCAAAAAAACTGCAATTGGCTTTGTATTTTTGTACGAGTTTTAGAAAAAAACAGTAATTAAAAAACTTCTTTGGCGTTCTAATTCCACTTATGATTGTTTAATATTAATTCTTTAATTTTTTTCACAGGCAGGGTTTCAAAGCTCCAGAAATTTGGAGATAGCTTCAAACATTATCATTGTTTTTATTAAAAAGCCATGACATGATATTGTGTGCAAAATAACCTTTAAAAATTTCGTGTTTTAGTATGATGTTTTTTAAACAATTTACATAGTTTTTTTATTATTAAATTGCATTATTTTTAAACAAAAAATGTTATTTATAAATAAAAGCGAAACGACTTATGTAACGTCTAATTGTCAACGCGTTCAAATGCTAAAAAAAATCTGAGTAAAAGTTAAAGTAAAAATAATTAAAATTTCAAAAGTCGAGTAAGAGTAAAAGTAAAAGTGATTGAAATTTTAAAAGTCGAGTAAAAATAAAAGTAATCCAAAATCCATTACTTTTATTAAAGGTAAACCCAAGGTGGCTGCAACAGTTGTTCGCTGGATTAAATGAGAATCTTACATTACTTTATCAGCCAATTAGGCTCAATTTAATATGACAGTTCATCGAATCTAATTGGCTGATAAAGTGCCGTCAGATTCTCGTGATTTTGAGTGGTTACTTAATAGGGGGGCATTTTTTAATCCAGCCAACAACTGTTGCAGCCACGTTGGGTTTACCTTTAGTTTAAGTAAAAGTAATAGTAACTTTTTACAACACTATAGTCTACACAAAAATGATGCGGACTGGCAATAAAACTCCAACTTTGAAAGGTCATATCTCCATAACGCGAGATAGAATGTGTAGGAGACATAACAACAACAACAAAAAATTTATTCTAGAAATCATTACGACAACAAATCAATAATCGCCACCACAAAATAAAAACATGATTAATTTTTGCGAACTAATTACCGTCGTTAAAAAAAAATAAACAAAGGCATGGTTCACTAGAATGTGACTCAAAGGCTTAAAACATCAAGCACTAATTTGAGCCACTTTAAGACTGTTTCTAAACCATTTAATAGAAGGAGTAGTGACCTGTTTTTGCGTAAGCATATTCCATTTTGGAATAACTCTATTAGAAAAGAAAAATTTTCTGATATTTATCCTATGTTTTTCCATTCTAAGTTTATACGTGTGACCCCTTGTATGGTTTTCATTAAAAGTAAAAAAAGTGTTTCGTTTATTATTAGTAGTTTCATGTATAATTTTATAACACTCAACAAGATCTTGATGTGCTCGTCGTTCTTCAAGCGTTTGTAATCCTAAAAATTGTAGCCTTTTGGCATACGTGGCCTTTTTTATATTACATTTTTGAAACAATCTCCTAGTAAAAGATCGCTGCACTTTTTCTATGCAAGCTATATCTCGCTTAAGGTATGGGTTCCAAATAACACTGGCATATTCCAGTTGAGGACGTACATAGGTGACGTAGGCTCGTAAAATACTAGAAATAGAATTTGAATTGAATGTTCTAAAAATTAGAGCTGATGTTCTTAAGGCCTTTCTTGAGATAATTTCACAATGGTCAGAAAATTTCAGTCCTTGCGTCATATAAACGCCTAAATCTTTAGCAAGTTTAACTTTTTCAAGAACCGTTTCTCCAATACTGTAATTATATGTATTTTCTCTTTTTTTTGTACCAATATTTAAAACTTGACATTTATTTTCTGCCAATTGGAGTTGCCAATTTTTCGACCATTGATTTATTCTATTTAAATCTTCTTGAAGATATCTTGCATTTTCACCTTCTTGTTCCTTTGAAAAACTTGTGTATATCTTTGCATCATCAGCAAATAACTGGATTTTTGAATGGCGAATGCAGTCAGTAATATCATTAATATAGATGAGGAAGAGAAGAGGGCCTAAGACCGAACCTTGCGGAACGGAACTTTTTACTTCATGGGAGGATGATTCGACACCATTTATGATGACTTTTAAACTCCTTTTAGTTAAAAATGCTTCAATCCATTTTAAAAACCTACCGGTGACGCCATATTTTTCCAGTTTATACAATAGTTTTTGATGGGAAACTGTATCAAAAGCCTTAGCAAAATCTAAATAAATAACATCAATTAATTTTTTATTTTTTAAATATAATGTCCAATCGTTTAACGTTTCCAGTAGCTGAGTTATAGTAGAACTTTTGACCTTAAAACCATGTTGACACCTTGATAAAATATTAGAAAAAAAGGACAAAAGAACGTCTACAACTAGTCTTTCCATTAATTTGCATACAAATGAAGTAAGGGATATTGGACGATAATTGGATTTTTGATTTTTAAAACCTTTTTTTAAAGGTGGAATGACAAAAGCGATTTTCCAGTCATGTGGTATACTTCCACTGTCAAACGATATTTGAAATAACAGGGAAAGTGGTTCTGCTAAACAAGGTCCTAAATTCTTAAGAAACAAAGCTGGAAAACAGGCAGGTGATCTTGAAAGTTTATTTGGCAACTTTTTAATTGCTTTAATTATGTTCCTGGGGCTAAAATGCATTTTTTCTAAATTACCTTTTTGAGTTGGTTCAAAATTCGGAAGTTTTCCGTCATCAACTGTAAAAATTGAACTGAAATATTGTGCAAATAATTCGGCTTTTTCATAGTCATTAATAGCAAAAGTTCCATTCTCTTGAATTAATGGAGGTATAATTTCTTTATGTTTTAATTTTTTGTTTACGAATTTGTAAAAAGTTTTTGGATTTTTAGAATTCAAAATTTTATTTTCTAAATTAATATGATGATTATTTACAAGTTTTTTATATTCTTTACACAAATTTTTATATTCTATTTTGTTCTTTCCAAGTTTATAATTACGCCACACCCGACGTTTTTTAGCTTGTATTTTTTTAATTTCCGAAGGGTAAAAATCCTTTTTATTATTAGTGAAATTTTTTTAAGAGGTATATGATTTAATATTCCCTCAAAAAGAACTGCTTTAAAAGATTGCCAATAACTTTCAATATCTTGACAAGAAGAAAATAAACGATCCCAGTTAACCGCGGATAAGTACATAGAAAACATCTTATAATCTCCTTTAGCAAAATCAGGAACTAATACAGATTGTTCGTCTTGTGTTTTTTGATTCTTAAATAATTCGACATTCAAGGAAAATTTAACCGAATGATGATCAGAATTGGAAAAACCTGGAAGAGTTTCTACCAAATTAAATATTTCCGAATCGTTGGTAAGTATTAAATCTAGAGTATTATTCTTTCTAGTCGGTTCATTGACAAGTTGAACTAAACCTAATTCCTGGAAAATCTGAAAATACTCACTTTCATTTTGATTGTTTGAGTTAACCTTTAAAGAAAACCAATCAATACCTGGCAAGTTAAAATCACCTGCCAGGATTATGGGACCTTTAAAACTTTCTATTGTTTCACGTAAAAATTTAAAAATGTTTTTATCTTCTGTTAAATTAGTTTGGGGTTTCCGATATAAACAAATGAGTCTCATTTTAGATTTAAAAAACAGAATATCGAATACAACTGTTTCAATATATTTAAAACTTTCAACAATCGAATATTCAACTGCATGTAGTTTTTTGTTTAATAATACGCAAACACCGCCTCCTATACCTTCTTTGCGATCGTTTCGAAACAGGGTATACATATCAAAATTATCTAGCATTTTATTTGAAACTGAACAGTTTAACCATGTCTCCGTTATCATTATTAAATCGCATTTACCATAAGTGGAATCATTTCCTACTAACAAACACTCAAATTCTGAGAGAGAATTTTCAAACTTCGAGCATTAAAATATAACGCATTCAAAATATTTTTACTATCGCAATCGGAACGCGCGTTTTCCTATTCAGAATTTGAGTATTTGATTTCGGACTTTCTATCTAGATCAAACATAATTGGATCGCCATTATCTAAATACCGTAAGGTGATACGCCTGTTGTTTCCCTCTGTAATTAACTTTTTTTTGCCAAGTAGCAATTTTTGTAACTCACGTTGTTCTCTTGTTAGGGAAGGGCGAACGTAAACCCCTGTATACTTATCTTTAAGATTGCCACCTGACCTTACAATTTTATTAGGAATACGCCTGGATGCTACTTTCACTTTTAATAATCTTGGATAAGTATTGTTCACTTTTCCTATACGAAAAAAATCGTGGACGGTAACAGATTCATCGCCGTTATTGAGAGTTTCAATAAGAGAATCTACGTTTCTTTTTTCCTCTGCTGGATCCGTTGATTCTTTAAGACCAGAGACCACGACGGTTGCAGAGTGCTCACGCTCTTCTTCAAGCTTTTCAAGATGTTTCTGCATCATCGGGAGAATCCGTTCAAACACCTGGGTGCAGATTTCGATGACGAGGGCTTTGTTATTCTTTCGATCCGCCTCCAACTGCCGTACACGATTAAACAGATCTTTTCTTTTATTAATCCAAGTAGTTCTTTCCGTTTCCAACTGATCTATTTTTTGTTGTAGTAGTTTATTTTCTTTTTCTAACCTTTCTAAATCTTCTTTTTTAACCATGGTTTTAAATTCGCGCAATGCCGTACATACAATTCAAAAAATCATTAAACCTGCCATTCAATTTGATACGTAAAGTGCGCAGTTACAACGGGCTGTTTCAACAAAATTTCGTTATAAATTGATTGATTTATCGATAATGGCTTATAAATAGTTATTAAAAATTATATAAAAATTTATCTTACACAGTACTATATCATTTCCATCACATTTAATTTCCAAACAGTGCGGTTGTCAGTAGAAATTAAGAATTTTTTAGTGCGAAGAAGCAGGAACAACTAAACAAAACCGATACAGGAACAACTAAACACACCGTTTTGGAGCATATATCGGAGCATAGCTCAAATTTTTTTTCTATGAGTTCATCACTACGCGCGATGCGGTCAAAAAAACCTGACAAAACTTTTTTATTAGTAAGAGATAAGAAACGCCGCTCGGTATGCTATTAAAACATACTTTGTCGAGTTTTTTCTGAAAGTTTGAGCGAAATCGGCTTGCTCAAGTTTTTTTTAAGATGCGTTGAAAGCGCGCGGTTTTCGCGATTTTTCGCCAAATTAATAAACTGCAAAAAAGATAGGTTCAGTTTTGCTTCCTGCCAGACGTGTGTAGGATTTTGATCATATTGTTATATATCACATGTCCGCCATTTTTTATCCCTTACTTTTGACCTTAAAATTTTTTTAGGGGGTTGACCACCCGGGGGCTAGGGGGGCCAAACATAAATGCCAAAATTTTTTTTCAAAACCATTAAAAATGTAAAATTTATCACATATGACGAATTTTGATATATCGTTTTTGTAAAAAACCTAATATTAAGCTTACAATTAGCTGTCAAAAATTACCAATTTAAAATTTGGAAGCATTCCAACCCCATATGCTAGCAGCAGCAAATCTCTAAATTTAAAAGTTTTACAAGAATAACAAACTAAACTTGAAAAGATCAGTTTTAATTTTTTAAAATTTATTTTGATTTAAAATATTAGAAAGTATTCCAAATAACCCCATGAAAACGCAACAGAAATTTTTTTAAAATTCAAAAATACTTCCTTACGTCATGCAAATTTTTGTTATTACATCAAAATTGATGATTTTTATTGGCTCTTCCGCAATTAAAATGATGCAATTCAAACCAGATCGCGGATTCAAACGTTTTTACACAAAAAATACTTCAAAAAATTACACTTGGATATTGGCAAAAGTTAGGAGGCAAAATTTGTTTTTCTGTTGACAAACGGGGAAACATGCTTGTAAGTAAGAAAACACTTAAAAAAGGGGTCCGTTTGTTTCAGTCCCGCTTCATTTCTGTCCCAGAAAAAAATCGCAGCAAACTTTGTTTCAGTCCCGCTTTGTTTCAGTCCTGCTTTGTTTCAGTCCCGCTTTGTTTCAGTCCTGCTTCATTTCAGTCCCGCTTCGTTTCAGTCCCGCTTTGTCTCAGTCCTGGCGGAAAATGCGTTCATAAACTAGTTCCTGCTACGTTCCTTTGTTTCAGTCCCGCTTCGTTTCAGTCTCACTTCATTTCAGTCCCAGAGAAAACGCTTCAAGCTTTATATTAATCTCACTACATTTCAGTCCTGACGAAAAATCTGATCAAAATCTAGTGTTATAACGCAAGTAATTTTGCCGCAATATTTGCTTTTATATAAAGATCTTTGTACTACAACCATATAAGCTTATTTGATTCATTTTGCATTGATTTTAGAATTTTAGGATTTTTTATTTATTTAAACTATTTTTAGTTTTTTGACCCGTTTAGTTTATTGTAATTAAAGGAGCACTGTTACAACTCAAATTTCTAAAAGGCCTCTTTTAATACAAAATTTTTATCTTAATCTACCTTAAATTAAATATTTTGGTTTTTCCAGCCAGACCAATTCTACAACATTTATAAATTTTAATTTAATCGATTCAGTAACAAAAGAGTTGTATGATCCGGGCGTTATAGGAATTTGATTTGTAGTATTAATCTTTTAAAAACCAGCAATAATTTCGAAAATACTTTTGTATTTTATTTTTTCAGAAAGTTTTATATTAATATTAGAAAATTCCTTTATTTTATTTATGCAATATTTTTATTATTATCGCATCCAATACAAATACACATGAGAAAACAATAAATTCAGAAACTATAATATAAAAACGTTAATAAAATATTTTTCTTTCATTTAATTTGCTTTTATGCTTTTATACTTTTATACTAATATCAAAAATATATAATAAAGGAAAAATGAGACGCTTACAACAAATTGTTTGAAAAAAAAGGTCCCATTTAAATAAGATCCCATTTAAATGGGACCTTTTTTTCAAGCAGTTTGTTCTAAGTGTCTCATTTTTCCTTTTTTATATATTTTTGCTACTACTGCTCTATTTTAACTTAATCCTACCAAAGATTGATTTCATAAAACACTGCGTTTTTTACTAATTTTGGCAGACTTTCACAAAACAAACTCTTATATCACTCAGAACGGACTTCTTTTTTATAAAAAGTGTCTAATTTGATTTTTATATTTTGGTTTTTTAATACAATGTCTACAACATTTCCAAGCTTCAGCCTGAACGGCTGAGTATTAAAGTGAAGTTTTATGTTTGGGCGATTTGGAAATTTGATTTGTGAAAGTACTCATTTAACTTATGTTTTTTTTTAAATTTATAAATTACAGTCTGTCCGTGGTGAGTATTAAGCCTGGTTCATATTTTGTCCAAAGTGCCCAAAGGACAAAACAAAAACTCTAATTTTAGGTGTTTTAGGGCCGTTTTCATGATTTAAAAACGCAGAAAACGCTGTCAGATTGCCCAAAATTAAACTTTTTGTTTCTGTCCTTTGGGCACTTTGCACGAAACTCTAGTCCTGGGCTGCAGTCCTGGGCTTTAGTGACTTCCCCCGAGCTCTGTAGCCCTGTCCTTTTTTTCTATAAATTTTATGAATAATTGAAAAGTAATTCCATAGATCATTTTTCATAAATCTTTTTGTAAATTATTTTTTTAAACAATAAAAAGGATCATAAAAAAACAAATAGAATAATTTTTTAAACATAATTGAAGCTATTATACATAAGTATGAAATCGCTCATTTGATGATAACAAAAATAACAGCTGGCTGTGCCTGCTGAACTTTAGGCGAGTAAATCGATTTTTTTTAATTATGCAAATATTTTGCACAAAAGACTGCACGCAGGAATATGATACAAGTTGATGAACATATTTTCCACCAGGACTGAAATGAAGCGGAACTGAAATGAAACGGGACTGAAACAAAGCTGGACTGAAACAAAGCGGGACTTGAATGAAATGGGACTGAAACAAAGCAGGACTGAAATGAAACTTGCGGTGATTTTTTTTTCAGAGTTCAACCCTTTCAAATATTACAGATATATTTATCAAGCTTGAGTCTTCACTGGACATCTGCTTTAGTTGAAGATAATGTTTCAAGGAAAATATATATGTTTTTGGAAAAACATTAGCAGAACGGGTCTGAAAGTAGTGGAGTTTTATTAAGATTGGTCAGGGACCAATCCCTTCAAAAAAACTTTATAAGCCAGGTATTAAATCCAAGTTTTCATGAAACATTAGCGCAAAAGGTTCTACATTGAAGGCTAAGTGGACAGTAAGACTGGTTGGAATAAAGTTACTGTTTTGGAACAAAAACAAAACTTTGTTACCAAACAAAGTTTTGGACAATTGCAGTAAAATGATCCACCTTTGTATTTACTGAAATTATATACTAAACTGATGCAACATTAATTAGACGGGTTCTAAAATAAAGTATTAATTTATAATATAAAAACAACTTACGAACTCAAAAATCTCCAAAAACAACTCCAAAATCTAATTGACTATCGTTTGTTCTATGGGATTGAGTCTTCTCGGCTATGGTAGGGCATCTCCCGCAGGTGGGGCCGTCTGAGTCAGCTGTGGGCGGAGTTGTCTGCGTCTGTTTCTCCAGGATTTTGCTCCAGCGACCTCTTGCCTGGCCGGTTCAAGGAGGAGATTGATGTCTAGCCAAGCAAAGAATGCACATGTAAAGGGAGTGGGGTAACCTAAGGTCACCAGTAGCCCTTTTAATTCCCTTTTGTTTGTTATTGATTTAGTGGTAATTAGTGGCAATTATAAGATATTTATCCTAATAAAGAATGATTGAGAGGTGAAAACCTCTTATTGACATTATTAGGAAGAGACAACTGGTTTTAAACAACATTTTATTCACACACTTTAGACTAATTCAAACTATTTTAAATGGTATTTTCAGACAAGTAATATTACTGTAAATGTTATGAACAACACCAAAATAAAGGGGACACACACTAGCCATTCCATTAATAATTAACTTTGGTCTTAAGAATTACTTATGTTTGAAGACACTCTCCCTTAGTCGGTTTGAGGTGCTTATCTCTGCTAATTCCTAAGTTTAAATAATGGACCACGGTTTAATGGCCCACAGCTGTTATTGTTGGGTTTTTACCCAAATTAAACTTTGCAATTGGGCGACCTCACTCTCTAAACTCACTTAATGGTTTCAAAAGTAGCCTGTTACTTATTTTTTCCTAACTGGTACATAAAAAGGCCGATCGACACGTTTTAATCAAATATTATTAAAAGGGTTTGTAATAGTTTTACTGTTACTGGTTTGGCACTTACTAATATCAAACCAGTAACTAAGATTTATGGTTTTTTAATGGTTTCTAAGGTTTTTAATGGTTTTCACTTTTATTAGTTTTAGTCGTTTTTAGCAGGTTTGATACTTACTGATATTAAAACCGGTTCCCAAAAATTTTGTCTTTTACAATACGTCTTTCAACATCTCGTCTTCCACAACTTGTCTTTGTAAAACTCGTCTTTTAAACATCTCGTCGTCAGAAAACTTGTTTTTGGATACGATTTTGTAAACGCACTTTTCAAAAGACAAGTTTCTCCTATTTTTTTGACTAAAACAATGTATTGATGAAAACCTTTTTTTTACCTAAGCCTAAGCAAAACCTTAAAATCAAGCAAAACTTTATCATGGTAAATTTGTATTTAATGATGGCTTTTGAACTGAAGACTAAAAACCTTATTTTTTTCCTAAGCCTAAGCAAAACCCAAAAATCAAGAAAAATTTTATCATTGGGGTGAAAACTTGTATTTTTGAAAGTACATTTACAAAATCGCATTCAAAAGACAAGTTTTCTGAAGACGAGATGTTTAAAAGACAAGTTTTTGGGAGACGAGATGTAGAAGACGAGATGTTGAAAGATGAGATGTAGAAGACGAAGTTTCTGGACCCCAGTAACTGGGGATTGAATGGGTTACTTTTATTATTATTATTTGGTCGTTTGAAGCATATTGTTTGATAAAACCTAATTAGCATATGGTTTTTTGTTAGTATTTTCACAACAAACAAACATAATTACATTATATTTGCCGCATAAAACAAAAATAAAACAAGCAGAAAAAACAACAAAAGCATGGGGTTGTCTTAAAAATTTACGGTTTTTTAATGAAATTAAAAAATGCTTCAACATTTTCACAATTTCGCATCAAAGGTTTTTACCTCATATATATTTTAAGATGTTAAATTTAAACAGCTTTTAAAGATAAAAGTATTTTTTAAAATTAAAAGATAACTAAAATAATTTTGGCAAGGTTAATTTTAGCTGCGAGTTTTAGCTGCCTAAGGTTTTAGTGTTTTCTTTATAGAATCTGGATATAAATATGTAATATATTGACAATTCACTTCGAATATATATAAAAACGTCCAATCCTTAAGGTTCGCCAAAAAGGTTCAATTTATAATATTAATAAAATTCTTACATTTATCTCATTGATCATAAATCAATCAGTTAAATCGAAAGCGAACCAATGATTGTTTTTACAGTCAAAAAAAGTGCCGCGAAAACACTAACTCCCAAGTAGAAGCAAAATAAATACCGCTTCCTACAAGGAAGTCCCTGCATACACACACATCCATTTTCACAAATTTTTTTTGAGATCTTGCCATTTAAGATTTAAATTTTATATAAATTTTTATTTTAAAAATATCACAAGTGAAAGAAATATTCAATTTTATTTGTTTATATTCTAAAAAAAATAAAATTTTTATATTCTAAAATTTTATATTCTAAAAAACTATTGATTAGTTTATTTGTTTACAAATTAAACTAATCAATAGTTTTTTAGATTCGTCACAAACAGAGTTTTTCTAATCTTGACATAATTTTTTGAACCGCCATTCACTAAGAACCTCTATTACAATAATGAAATTCACATATCGCGTCTTAGTGGGATCATAAATACGTGTTTTAAATAATAGGTTACTGTTTTGTAGGATATTGCCACCAAAATTTTCGATTGGTTGCTTTGAAAGCCATGCAAATCATTAGAGCCTCCATTACCGGTTTACTAAAATAACTATTTTTCAGTAATTCCTGTGTTTTCATACAATAATAGCAATATAACTAAACGTGTGACTGGTTTCAAAACCATTAAGGCAGTTTAGAGAGCAGGTTGGGACGGCCAGTATTCGAATTTTAGCACAAATTTTAAAAGATATAGGTTTATAACTAAGAGTATTTAGGAAGTCTCTAGCATATTTAGATTTGGCTCCTCTGCAATAATAAGGAACCTTGTATGTCTCTTTTTAGAAGCTATGGAGGATTTTAGCGATCTATTCCCGCAAATACCAATCTTATCGATACGAATCTAGTCTTAACCATAGGGGTGAAACATTTTCGCCCCTCCTGGCTTGTCTTAGCGCCTGCCCTTTGCATAATCTGCATAGGGAAGATAAGTTTCAGGTTATTAACAACAACAATGCGATACCAAAGGACCGCCTGGCGCACAATAAAGTAAATTAATCATAAATACTTTTAAAAAGTTACAAAAGTTAAGCAAAATCTATTAAAAATATTGCCTAACTTGTAACGTTTCCTTTTAAATCTGTTGATCCAGCTCTAGTTATCAATTCTCCACCAATAAAACACCACCGTCCATTGAACTTAAGAATTTAAACTATGCCAGATATTTTAAAAATATTCCTCCGCCACCACATGGGGAGAACGAATGCCGCTCATTTGCTGATTTTCAGAGAAGCCACACCCACTGAAACGGGCCAGGGGTGAGCCATGGGCTTTGAATTTTTATAGTGTGTAACACGTGTAACAAGTCTTCAGAAATACAAACAATAGGTGTTTGTATTTCTGAAGACTTAAAATTTTCTCAGCATTGTGAAATCATAACAAAAAAAGCCTCAAAAATCACTTCTTTAATATTTAGAGTATTTAGATCCAACTCAATTCAAAATTTCTTAAGAGCTTGCAAATCATTTGTAAGACCGATTGTTGAGTATGCTAGTGCTGTTTGGAATAAAGATATTGAATTAGTCGAGCGTGTTCAACGCAATTTTACACGAAGGTTATACAAGCGTTGCAACTGAAGCTATGTTTCATATGAAGAACGATTAAAATTTTTTAAACTTCAGAAGCTAAGTGAACGACGAACTGTTAGTGATCTTCTAGTATGTTACAAAATTCTTCATTTAAATATAAATATCAACCCAAATGTCTTTTTTTATTTAAATCAAAACCCTACTAGAGGTCATTCCCTAAAGCTTAAAGTTCAGAAATCTCGAATTAACTGTCGAAAATTCTTTTTTTGTAATAGAGTTGTTTCACAATGGAAGTCCCTTTCAGATACTCAAATAACCGCTCTTTCATTCAAAAATTTTAAAAATAGTATTAAGAATGGTCCTTTTTAGAGCTTATTTATCATAAGCCTGAGGACCATTTCTAGTAAACCATGAGTCCGTAATCTGACGAACGTGATTGGTTCGCCTTGGTAATACAATGCATTGTGTAGTGTTTCATATAAACTTTGCTAGAATAAATGATGATGACGCCGACCAGATTGTGTGCGCGTGTGCGCAAATACAATGGTAAAGGCACACACATCCGCCTTGAGTTTTTGACATAACAGCTCAAGACGGCTGTGGAACATCTTATTTGAAACACGACCGCCGAACCAATTCTGAGGCGAGGAGGGAGGGAAAATAAACCTTTTTAAAACTAAACTAATATAAAAACGAATATTTCAACACTATTTAACATATTTTTTAAAAAAATATATAATATACCAAAAAATGCGTAACTCCTATATAAAAAAGTATGGAAAAGTAGT
>JASAMX010024355.1:0-17971 GCA_030248175.1 Microlaimidae sp. YZB2_3 | reverse complement strand
TTTGTTTGTTCTTCGTTCAGTTACGTATTGCTAGTAAATAAATATTAAATAATATTAAATAATTATATTAAAATATTAAATAATTATAAAATATTGAATAATGTTCAAAAAATAATACACAAATGTTCAAAAAATTCTGTTTTCTTGTAAGTGCTGCGAATCAAAAGCTTGTTACTACTTAAAAACAAAACACTATACTTACTAAAAAAAATTACCTAATTCTGAAATTTCCGAATTTTTTTTCTTCAGAGGTCTCCTAAAATGAAGGCCGCCCTCGCTTCGCTGTACAAAGAAATGGGCGATCAAAATCGGGCCGCCGACAGTTTCTCCGACCTTCTCAAGGACTGCCCTTACGCCCTGGACATCGTGGTGGAACTGTGCTCAGTGGCATCCCTGGAACAGATAAAAGATGGGAAATTGGACGCGGCCCTCGCCGCCGCCGGAGCCGCGGAGGCACTGGCCAAAATGGACTGGTAATAGGGTAGAGCATTTAATTTCGGCACTCTTTCGTTTTTCCAATGTAACTTTTCACTGTATGGCTCGATTTTCATGTTTGATAGCTCATTTCAAAGCTTTTACAATACTGCGTTGCGGCATAAAAAATTCACTGTACGAAAGTTGTTTTTTTACTTAATTAAATTTTTTGCGATTAATGTATGCTTTAATTTTGGCACTTTACAAACAATCGATTGTTTCTCGTTAAAAAATCATCATTTTCAAAAATTTAAAAACCTATCATTATCTCCAGACAGTTTTCTTTAATTTAAGCTTTCACTTGTTTGTTGTTCAACGTGTAACTGGCAAAAAGTTACAGCTAAAGTGCTAAATGGTATCAAAATGAGGAAAATTTGGAAAAAAAAGTGCATTTAATTTCGGCACTTTTTAAAAAGACCCCCTTAATCGAGTTTAAGTGCAGTGCTATGACTCCTACACATTTCAACGTTGTCTTTTAACTATTTACAACTACAATTTAACATCCGACCATCAAATTCAACCCGTTTTTACCTACAGCAATAGTGTGCCAGAAATTACACTATTTTATTTTATAAGGATTGCTCACCACAAACACATTGTAGAAACACGGGGTCTAAAAATTCGGAAAATAAACTAAATTTTACCAGGATAGTTTAATTTTTAAACCATTTTATTGCGTAATCATGAAATGCCCATGTTCTAAAAACAAGTAACATTTTTTTATTATAAATTACACAATTTCACATAAAAATATCATAACATAATAAATAAAAAGCTCACGAAAGTCATCTACATATAATTAGCTCTCATTTGAGCTATCAAACGTCGTATTCCGTCCAGGATTACCAAAGATATAGTCCAAAATCAAAAATGCCCAATTGGGAAAAGTGCCGAAATTAAATGCACTATCCTATAAACATTGTTTTTTTCTCTCTCTAAAAATGGGATATTTGGGATATACCACCCCTAAAGAAAGAAAGAAAGAAAGAAAAGAATTTATTTTAGCAAATCAAACACAAATATAAATTATATTAATCACAAATCACATACTACATAAAAATGTTTAAATACACATGTCTGAATCACTGTAAAGAAAGTTAATATAATACAAACAAAAAAAAAATAATAAGAAGAAGAAATAATTTATTTTAGCAAATCAAACATAAAATAAATATTAATCACAAATCACATATTACATAAAAAAAATTTTTTTAAGTACATATGTTTGATTCGCTGTGAACAATATTAATATACAATAACACAAAAATACATATTATTAGGTGACCCTGATAACTTTTGATAAAACTTTTTACTATCATTAAATTTATTGAAAAAAGTAGTATGTGCGATCCAATCGCAACATGTGTACCAAAAAATGATTAAGGTTAAGAAAAGTATGTAATGTAAAAAATAAAACATTTGCTAAAATCTTGCTCAGAAGGCAAAAGCTTTAGAAAAAGCTTTAGCACTTATACTGAGCAAGCAATTTAGTTGAAATGCATAAATTGTATGGATTTTTTAAAATTTTTGACAGAATTGGAAGTTACCTGGGAGTAAGTCTAAACTATTCCAATTAGAAATAGCACGATTAGGAAAGCTAAATTTTCTGGCATTAATTCTACTGTCATTAATTTGTTAATTTAAAAGGATAACCTCGAGTGATGTTGGTATTAATACTAAAAAATTTGTTTGGTTGTAAGCAAGATTTTTTATTTAAAATTTTATATATTTCACAAAGATCCGATTTGACTCTTCTATCAGAGAGCTTTTCAAGTTTTAAAAAAGACAATCTATTCTCATAACTTGCATATCCCAGACCACAAGATCTGTAAAGTCTTCTGGTATAGTTTTTTTGAACTTTCTCAATTAACTCAATATCTTTGCTCAGGTAGGGATTCCATACAACACTGCCATATTCCACAATTGGTCGGATATAGGATTTATAAGCTCTTAATAAATTTTGAATTGATTTAGCTGTAAATGAGCGAAAAATTAAAGCAGATCTTTGCATTGCAATATCTGCAATTCTTTGACAATGATAAGAAAATTTAAGATTAGCGGACATATAAATTCCCAAATCACGAACAATTGTTGCACTGTTAAGAGATTGTCTGTTAATTCTATAATTATTTTTTAAACAGTTATTTAAAGCAGTACTTATATGAAATGTTTCACATTTATTATCAGCTAGTCTCAATTGCCATAACTTTGTCCACTCTACAATTTTATCAAGATCTTTTTGCATATTAGAAGCTTTTAAACACCTTTCCTCTTGATTATGGATGGAAAATTCTGTATAAATTTTTGCATCATCTGCAAATAATTTAATCTTGGAATTTTCCACACATTCCACAATATCATTGATATAAACCAAAAATAAAAGCGGTCCTAAGACAGAACCCTGAGGTACTGAACTTGTAACTTTGTATGGGCTAGAAATTAATTAAAGTTGTGACATACATGAGCATGGAACCGGAAAGCTAGGTGGGCGGGGCGTGGCTATTCCGGGTAAGAAGAATGACCCCGGGTATAACCTCCCTCAAATAAAAATCTGGAAAGTTGTCTTCCTATGCTAGCCCTTGGGCGCTAAATAGAGCCTAGCCTCCTAATTTTAGGCCCCAACCAGCGCGGAAATATAGGCGTCACTCACAAGCAGAAACTATTTTCTTTAATCGATAATTGGAACTGACTTTGTAGTTTTTTAGTAAGCTATGTATATTTTTAGATGACTTTGTACATTGACGTTTTTTGTGTACAACAAAATTGAGGAAACTAATTTGCCTTACTTATCTGAAAACTAACCCGTTCTCAGAATTAGGATTTAACCCTTTTAATCTGCACCCATAGATGAACACGGTCAAAAAGCCAGAGGGGGGTGTTTACCCCGGGTAAATGACATTTCAAAATCTAAGAGGGGGTCCTAGGGGGGTCGAACCCCCTAGCTTTCTAGGGGGGGGTCGACCCGGGGTGGAAGATTTTGAAACCTAGAGGGGGATCTTGTGGGGTCCATTTTCCAAAGCAAAATACTTTTAAATCACTAATGGTTTAATAATGGTTTTTATAAGATAATACTATTATTTATTGAATAAAAAGCGATTTTTAGGTATAAAAAGGGTGTAAAAACATGAATTTGTGTGAAAAATTTACGTTTTTGGAAGAAAATTTAGTATAAAAAAAGTACTTAAAATTTTCTCGAGAGGGGAGGGGGGGGGGGTCAGATTTCAAAATCTAGAGGGGGGTCAGGGGTAAAAAATTCGAAAATTTGGGGGGAGGGGAGGCCCCCCCTGGATTTTTTTCTAGGGGGGGGGCCCAAAATTTCGAGGCTAGAGAGGGGGGGTGCAGTGGCGTGCCCAGGATTTCATTTCGAGGGGGGGCGGTCTGGGGTGGTACATAGTAAGCCTGAGGGGGGTCTGGGGGACGGCAGCCCCCCAGAAATGGGGGGTCTGGGGGGCGAGAGCCCCCCAGCGGGGTCAAGGGGCAGAGCCCCTTGTCAGGGGGGTCCGGGGGGCAGAATGCCCCCGGGGGAGAAAATTTTTAATTTAAGGCGCTAAAATACACTAGAAATTTTAATTCCAGATGATAATTAAAACAAAATTTAAGTTTATTTTTATTCCTATCCATTTAAAACATGTGTTTAAAACGTTAATAAAAGGTTAATAGTGTTTTTAGTAGTTTTATTTAACATGTATGCCTTAAATATTGAGCGGCAAAATCGATGGAAATGGAAAAACTGAGATAAATTGTCAATTTAAACTACCCGCGAAGCGGGGAAAATTTGGTTTTTTGACTATTAATATGCTTTTGGAAGGCATCAGGAAAGTTTCTGTATTAATATTTAAGAAAAAAAATTTTCTCTCCCAAAATTCAAAAAACGTAAGGGTCCCCCCTTACGAAAAAATCCGGCTTCGCCGGATTTCGAGGGGGGCGGCCGCCCTCCCGCCCACCTGGGCACGCCACTGGGGGGGTGGACCCCACCCCTGACCCCCCCCCCCCTTGTTCATCTATGTCTGCACCCGAGCTCATGTATTGCTTACTTACCATCTACCCGGAATAAGTGATACATTGAAATCTAGAAGACAGTTTTTCTTTTGAAGGGAGGGGAGCATAGATGTTTTTGGTCGGGGCCGCTACAGTGGGGTCCACTCCCGGCTGCAAGGGTTGGGGGTAGTCTGACTGAAGGGGTCCAATTTTTTATCAGAGTTCTTTTTATTCAGTAGTTTACATGTTTTTAGGCCGAATACTGAATTATACTGGCTAAAACAACCTATTCATTCCCAAAACGTTTATAAAAATATTTTTTCAAACTAAAAAAATCGTGTTTTTACAGCAAATAAAAAAATATACTTGTGAATTGGATGGGAGAGAAGGGGTCGGCTTCGCGAAGAATGTGGAGCTAGGTCGGCCCGCTGTCGAGCTTCGGGTCGAAGGGGCTCGCTGGATTTTTGTAAGGAAAGGGGGTCCAAAATTTTGGTTCTAGAACGTGAAGGTATAACCCTAGGTGGGCAGCCTCCCGGACTGTTTTTTGGAGGTGTGGAAAGGGTACACCGATTCCCGAAATTTAGGGGGGGAGCCCAAATTTTTTTGGAAAACTTCAAATCAAAATACCCCATTTTTAACGTTTTTAGTACTGGGACCGCCCAAATTTTTTTTTTTTTGGGGGGGGGAGGTATCCGAGGTATTCTCAAATTTTAGGGAGGAGGTGTCGAAAGGTTTTAGGATTTTATTCGGGGAAGGGTTGCCCATCATCATATGGTTCTTTGCCCCTTGTCTACCTGTGGAATCAACTGTTATTTACTAAACTCAATTATTGAACTGTTGGGTTTTAAGGTACAAGTTGTTGTTGTTGATAACCTGAAACTTATCTTCCCTATGCAGATTATGCAAAGGGCAGGCGCTAAGACAAGCCAGGAGGGGCGAAAATGTTTCACCCCTATGGTTAAGACTCTTCGTCCAACATTAATAACAATGTTGGCAACCTTTACCGATAGAGTGTTTACTACATACTTAAGGTACAAGTCCTGGCTGTTAGCTCAGAAGTCGTTGGCGTCGCACGAATACGAGCAGGCCGTGGAGCTGCTGGAGGACCTGGATTCCAAAAGCTCCATCTCCAACAACACGGCGGTCCTTACCGATCTGGGAAAGGCATACTGCTGCGCAGGGGAAACGGCCAAAGCGATCGCATATCTGCAGCGGGTAGGGAAATTTTACTTTTAAATTCTAAAATCGCATTTGCTTTATTTTTTTGATTTCTCTTTCCGTCTGGCTTGTAATGAATTATATGATTACTATGTGGTTTAGTTATTTATTAAATTATTATTTGTTGAATTTCCAAAAAAAAATGCGACAATCAGTTAATCGTTATTCTGTTAGTTTATTATTCATACTGAAACATTATTATTTTGGGTCCAAAAATTAACTAAAATGGCCAACCAAAATAATATTAACCAGCCATAAGAAATGTTCCAAGAATGAAGCAGAAAAAAGGGGCGGTTTCATCTCGAGCGTATGTTTAGACATAAACGATGTTGACTAGTCCTTGGTGTACGTATAATAGACTATAAGCAGGTAAAGTTGCGCAGACCTGTGCACAATTTGAAAATACCCCCCTCCCCCGGAAGTGGGTGTGCCCTCCCCCCTCGTTTTTTTGCCCCCAACTCGTCCGTGCGTTATTTTTAATAAATTATGACGCCATCATCGCGAAATTTTTGCAGGTTTTAGCCTATTTCAATGCATTTTTAGCGATTTTAGACCTATTTTTACTGAAATTTCACCGTTTTTGGTCCTTTTTTTCTTTTTTTTTGTTTTTCCCCTTTTTTTCCTCTTTTTTTTCTCTTTTTCCCCTGTATTATTGCCCCCTGTTTTATTTCCATCCCTAGCCTAAAAATTAAAAAGTACAAAACATTATTGCGCTATTTTTGCAGTTTTAAGCCTATTATAACGCATTTTAAGCCATTCTAGACCGATTTTATTTTTACTTAAATTTCGCTTTTTTGTCCTTTTTTTCTTTTCTTTTTTTTTCTCCCCTGCTTGCCTCCGTGTTATTGCCACTCCCGTTTCAAAATGTTTTGCCCCTCGTGCCATGCCACCATTTTAAATTGCCCCCTTCCCAATAAAACATTGGGGGAGTGCACAGGTCTGTTAAGGTATGCTCATGCTGTGATTTTTCTTACCGTCTTCTTTCAGCCTTCTTTCAGCTAAATAATATGCTAGAAACATTAATTATATATATTATTAGTTAATTAATGATATAATTACAGACCTGTGCAGTGCACTGCCTCCCCTTTAGTTTTTTTTGGGTAGGGGGGCAATTCCAAAATAGAGAGGCACGGGGGCAATTTTTTTGAAACTGGGGGACATAAAACGGGAGGGGGAGGGGCAAGCAGAGAAGAGAAAAACGTAAACGAAGAAGAAAAAGAAAAGGAGAAATCCGTCCGGGGTACCGCCAAATTTAAGGAGGGGGCGGGGGTGTCAACCCTACATGGGCACGGGGGGGGGGTTAACCCCTCCAACCAAATTCTGAGAAGGGGGGTTTAACCCATACATGGGCAAGTTGGTCCGGAGTGGGGGGGGGGGGGGGTTAAACCCCAATTTAGGGGGGGGGGTTAAAATCCGAGAAACGCAAAATACCCATATCGTTTTTTTTTCTGGAGTGCATTTTACCCATATCGTTTTTTTGATTTTGAAGGAATAATAGGTAAAAAACGCTAATTTTAGGTCAAAAAGCCCTTTTTGTTGCATTTTTGAGCTTTTTACTGCTTAAAACATTCATTTTGACCTCAAAACTTAAGTTTGGAGGCAGTTAGAAGTCATTTTAAAGACATTTTTTTTCTTCATTTTTCCAAAATTGGGGGGGGTTAACTTTTTCTCCTCCCCCCACTTCTGAGGGTTAACCCCCCCCAACCCCCCCTCCGTGCCCATGTATGGTTTAACCCCCCACTCAGAAGTGGGAGGGGGAGAAAAAGTTAATCCCTCCCTAATTTTGGAAAAATGAAGAAAAAAATGACTGTCAACACTTCTCAGGTATAGTTCTCGGCAGGTGGGCAGGTGTCAACCCCTCAACTATAGATGGGCAGCCTCCTAGGTTTTGGAGGGGGATATGCTGGACCCCTCTCAAACAGTGGCGTGCCCAGGGGGGGGGGGCGGCCCCCCCCCCCCCATCGAAATCCGGCGAAGCCGGATTTTTTCGTAAGGGGGGACCCTTACGTTTTTTGAATTTTGGGAGAGAAAATTTTTTTTCTTAAATATTAATACAGAAACTTTCCTGATGCCTTCCAAAAGCATATTAATAGTCAAAAAACAAAATTTTCCCCGCTTCGCGGGTAGTTTAAATTGACACTTTATCTCAGTTTCTCTATTTCAAATCGATTTTGCCGCTCAATAGTTAAGGCATACATGTTAAATAAAACTACTATAAACACTATTAACCTTTTATTAACGTTTTAAACACATGTTTTAAATGGATAGGAATAAAAAACCTTAAATTTTGTTTTAATTATTATCTGGAATTAAAATTTCTAGTGTATTTTAGAGCCTTAAATTAAAAATTTTCTCCTCCGGGGGGCATTCTGCCCCCCGAACCCCCCTGACAAGGGGCTCTGCCCCTTGACCCCGCTGGGGGGCTCTCGCCCCCCAGACCCCCATTTCTAGGGAGCTGCCGCTCCCCAGACCCCCTCAGGGTTAGTATGTACCCCCCAGACCATACATGGGCAAGTTGGTCCGGAGTGGGGGGGTTAAACCCCAAATTAGGGGGTGGGGTTAAAATCCGAGAAACGCAAAATACCCATATCGTTTTTTTTCTGGAGTGCATTTTACCCATATCGTTTTTCGATTTTAAAGGAAAAATAGGTAAAAAACGCTAATTTTAGGTCAAAAAGCCCTTTTTATAGCATTTTTGAGCTTTTTATTGCTTAAAACATTCATTTTGACCTCAAAACTTAAATTTGGAGGCAGTTAGAAGTCATTTTAAAGACATTTTTTTTCTTCATTTTTCCAAAATTGGGGGGGTTAACCTTTTCTCCCCCCCCACTTCTGAGTGGGGGGGGTTAAACCCCCCTTCTCAGAATTTGGGGGGGGTTGTTAACCCCCCCCCGTGCCCATGTATGCCCCAGACCGCCCCCCCTGGGGGCGGTCTGGGGTATGCATGGTTTGTAATGAAATCCTGGGCACGCCACTGCTCTCAAATATGGGGGTTTTTCCAAATTTTTTTTGGGTATACGCCGACCCAATTAGAATTTTTAGCGTTTTTAGTTCTAGGACCCAAATTTGTGAGTGAGGGAGGGTATTGGCAGTAATCCAGATTTTTTTTGGGTTGGGATTTAACCACCCCAACCCACCAACCTCTGCCCGCCTACCCCTTCCCCCTGCCCGTTGGCTCGACTCAACGATTTACCGTCTTCGTCGGGAAGCTACCTTGCTCCTATCTGGAGCAGGCCGTTGGATCATTCTCCAGTCCTAGCGACCTATGCGGTTATTTCTGTAATTATATAATATTAAGGTGCATTCCGTTGATCCGTACACGGTGGAAGGCATGGGCCTGCTGTCCTCTCTCTACTGTCAGGAGAAAAGGCTGAAGGACTTGGAGAGTTTGGCGACGCGATTGATGTCCGACAGTCCGAATTTATCAGAACCGTGGATCGCATTCGGATATTTGTGCAAAGGCGGGGAGTGTCAACGCACCGCGGCGGACGTCACCGCAGCGAAAAATGAGCCAGAGTCATTATAAAATACTGGCGACTGTGACTTATTCTGCTGTTGTTCATAGGGTCGAGTTTCGAATGAAATAAAAATCAGTTTTATAAGAATTTCGTTCGGCTTGTTTTGCTGCAGTAGCGACAATATCTTCGTTACTGCGGCAAAATAAGCCAAGTCATTATAAAATACACGTGACTGTGACTCATTCCGCAGTTAGTAAGGTACCGTTAGAAATCTAAAATGAGTCACAGTTATTATAAAATATACGTGACTATGACTCATTCCGCAGTTAGTACGGTACTGTTAGAAATCTAAAATGAGCCATGGTCATTACAAAATACACGTGACTGTGTGACTCATTATTTAGTTAAAAGGGTCGTGTTTAAATTTAAAATAAGTCACAGTCGCATATATTTTATACGAATTGTGGCTCATTTTGCCGTAGTAACGACGATATTATACAGCCCGATTTTTAGCATTTTTCCCGATTCGGAAAGCTTTTAAAAGCGTGGAAAGTACGTTCGCGACATATGGAAATTTTTTCAGTCTCAGTCATCTTTGGTTTAATTTTTATTTTTTTAGATTTTCCATTACTGGGTTATGTGGCCTTGGCCTAACGATTTTTGTCACCTAAAGAACTCTGATATTTAAGAATTTGTGCGTTGTTTTTGAATTTTTTTTTTCGAAAATCAGTACCACTCCTTTTTAAACCTTATAAATAATTTTAACAACCCAAAATATAATAGTGATAAAAGTAAATAAATCGAAGAAAAGAAGGTGTTTTAAATAGGTGAATTTTAATTTCTCAAGTTTAAAACTGTAAATTTGAAAAATTTTAAAGGTTTTTAAAAACTGTGCATCGACTAGGGAGATTTTTTTGTCAGTTACAGTCTACAGACCTGTGCACGGTCTGAAAATGCCCCCCGTTTTATTGCAAGATTTGCCCCCCTCCTTTTTATTGCCCCCTCCCCGCCCAAAAATGGGAAAGTACCCTAAAATTATGGCGCCATTTTTGACCAATAATGACACCATCATCGCAAATTTTTAGCAGTTTTTAGCTTATTTCAAGGCATTTCAAGCCATTTTAGACCTATTTTTACCTTATTTCTGCTTTTTTGTCTTTTTTTTCTTCCTTTTTCTCTTTTTTTCTTCTTTTTTCTCTTTTTTTCTTCTTCCCCTGCTTGCCCCCCGTTTCAAAAAAGTTGTCCCCCCTGTGCCCCCCATTTTGGAATTCCCCCCCCCCCCCGTTTAAACCCCCGGGGGGGAGAGGTAGAGGTAGATTAATAGCATTAACTAGCAAGGTAGCGCCGGTTGTTGACACTCTTCGAATTTAAAGCCCAAAAGAAGCTAAATAAAGCCCTGTACTTTTCAGCAAAAGCCGCCACTAGCGGGACCTGGAGGTCTCGAATTGAAGGAATGATTCTAAAAGGACAGGTATCTGATGGGATAATTTATTTTGATTGGTTGATTTTCGTCGGGGCATCATAAAATATTTTCAGCGAAATTTCGGCGACTACTTTATCTGACAGATATTTTTAGAATTTTTAAGATAATAAAGCAACTCGGTTTTGAAGTTGGATGAGTTAAAATCGGAGATTCGTCTCACTTACCGTATCGTTTTTTGATTGTTTAGCATTAATTATCGTGTTTTTGTTTTAAATTAAAATTAATAAAAAAAATTCTTATTATAGTATAATGCCAAGAAATGGACGAATTTTTGAAATTTTATTAGTAAAAATACTCATTAATTTATTCAAAACTTAAGATTGTAGGTCGACACTTTTCAATTGTGAAACACTCCGCATGGAAGAAATTTTAACCGAAAAATTTTTGCCTCTACGGATTTTGTTGATGGTTGGTTAGCTTTAGCTACCGCCGAGTGAGGTTTTTTTATATTAAAAAAGTATTTAAAGTTCCAATGCTTAACAACATTTGTTCACTTTCAAAATGAGTCAGAATCGTCATAAAATATTTGTAACTGAGAGTTTTTTTATCTTTTAAACACATACCACAAACGAATAATACAGCTATTTTTCTAAACTATTTATGTTTTTGAAGAAGAAGAAGAAAGAAATTTTATTAGTAAACCAAATGTACACACTCACACAACATATTAATATTTTATAAGTTATTAAAAGTCATTTAAAGCGACCTACCTTAAAAAGGTAGGGGAACATATGCACACACAACAGGTTTGGCTTACTAATCTGATTCAAAGGCTTTTAAACAGGGTTTCCAGCGAGTCAGGGAGGTCAGGAAAGTCAGGGGGAGGTCAGGGAGAGCAAAAAGTCTCAGGGAAGTCAGGGAGAGAACCTGTGAGTCAGGGAAAATTTGCTTCAGGACATCAAGTATAGGGTATTTATTAAATTCAACAACAGAGTATTAAAAAGTTTTGCGCCTGCGGCGCTATCTATCTTTTTGTTTGCTTTTTCCAATCAATTTTTTTTATTATAATAAAAAAAAATAATTTAAATTATTTTTATCATTACAGATTGTTTGTCGTACCTAAATACGTTTTACCTAGAATTTATAACACAGCAGAGCAGGGGTATTTTTTAAAATATATTGACCCAATTGATGATCTATTTTTTTATTTGTCTAAAATGGTCAGCTAGGAAGAAAATTCGGATGATATTATACTGGCCGCTGGGCGATTCAGGTGGCTGTGCCTTCCTTTAAATGTTTTCTAGATAGTAAATTTTGCCGTTTTCTTTTCTTCGTTAAAATTCCAAAATTGTCTTGGACCTTGCTAATTGATTTTTTATCGCTAAAAATTTTTTTAATGTTTTTAAATGACTAAAATTACTTTCCTAAACCTCCGGGGGAACTTTTTACCTCAAAACCTTTAACAATACTTTTGGATTTCTCTTACGTTTTTGTTTTAATATAAGTTCATAAACATTCCTGATGCTTTTCAAAAGTATAAAAATACTCAAAAACTTAAAATTTTCCGGCAATACGTGAAGTTTATATTGATAATTTATATTAGTTTTTTTTAATTTCAATGGATTGTGATATTCAAGATTCAACATATATAACTAACTAAGCATAATGTGCCTTTTTCCGAGCTATTGAATGGCGAATTTATTTACATTTTAAAAAACTATAAGTTCAGTGGCATACATTATAATAGGTTTTTAACAGGGACGTAGCCAGAGTTTCATTTTGGGGGGGGGGGCGGATTTTAGTAAAAAAAAAAATTTCGGGGGGGGGGCTCCGCCTCCCCCCCCCCCCGAAATTTTGGGGGGGGGGCGGGGCCCCCCCCCCCCCCCTTAATTTTTGAAAACGTTTAAAAAGCAGGGATAAACGTAGATAAAGCTGTATAATACACTGTTTTTGGCCTAATAACCTATTATCTAATGTTTTTAGCGGTAAAAACATGTTTTCTTAGTTAAAAATTACATAAGCACACATTGGCAGAGCCTGGATTTTACAAAAAAGAAATTTAGAGACGTTAGTTTCAGACCCCTTGGCTAAACCCACATTGTAAACCAAAGCACATAAGCAGCATCTCGGCTCCATGTTTTCTAGGGTACCTACCTATATGAAAAAAATCCGAGCCAATGCTATAAGCGGCAGGAAAATTTAGGAGGGGAGAGGTACATAAATCAACCAATATGATTGTTTGTTTTGCTTTCTTCTGTGTATTACTTATTACTTATAAAAATTATTGTACTAACTTTGAAATAACATTAGCATCAGGCAACATAAATAACGAGATATATATGTATGTATACTATAAAAAGTGACCGCTGAGCGAAGCAAAGCGGAACAAATTTTTGGCTTTTGGGGGTCCATTGGGGTACTAAAATTATTTTAAAGTTTGGCGCCGAGCGATTAGCGAGGCGCTAGAAAATTTTGAATTTTTAGCCTCTGAAAACCCCCAAATTTTACTATCTGGCGACCATTTCGGGGGGGGGGCGGCCGCCCCCCCCCGCCAAACAAATATCCTTTTTTTTCCTCCTGTCCGACCTTTTTGACGGGGGGCGGCCGCCCCCCCGCCCCCCTGGCTACGTCCCTGGTTTTTAATGACTGTTTTCATACTTGGTAAAGGGGGGTAAGGTAGTGCCCCCTTCTTTCTGCGCAAAGCTTTTTGAATATGTCCCCTCTTTACTTTTTATAAAAATTTAATAGAAATCTTAGTGCATTTAAAACTCATAAATTAATTACTATAAAAATTTTTCCCGCTACGCGAGAAAGTCAGATTTTTTTACAGCAAAAATAATTTTTTCACGGTATTATAATATTATCTTTGTTTTTAAACCGTTTCCCTCTTTCATGCGCACAATTTAAAGACACCAAACAATAGGGCATTTATTTTTGGATAGCTTTGTTAATTAATACAATTTTGGATATAATAATTTAATTGCCAAATTAATTTAGGAGATCAAACAAAATTGTATGGAAATTAGGCTATTAAGCAAAAGTGAATGTGTGCTCGTGTCATTTTTCTTTCCTCAGGGAGCTATTTTTAAGCATTTTTTGGCAAAAAATTTTTGCCTCTGGTGGCTGGGGGGACTCCCCCTGTAGACCCTCCAGTTGACGCTTTGCGTAACCTGGCGCCGTCACGCGACGCCGCTTCTGTAACATGTATTTTTCATCCCCCAGACTCCCCGAAATGAAATCCTGGGCTACGCCAATGCAGCTATAATATACCCATTTATCCGCTCACTCCCAAGAATTATTTTCTTCCCCCCCCCCCAAAAAATGCTCCTCCCAAAAAGAAATCCTGGTTCAGTGACTAAGACAAAGGGCTAATATTTATGATTCCGCTAGCAAGACTGCAGTCCCCAAACCCTTGGGGTAAATCCCCCCTTAATAATAAAGCGTGCAGCTCGTAGTTTCTCTTTTTTTTTGTTATTTTTATTGTAAAACGTTAAAAGTTGTAGTATTTTACTCAAAACTTATTGTGGGATTTATTGCAGTATAACAGTTTGTAGTTGCGTAAAAAAAATTCAAAAAAAATCAGGGAGAGTTCTGGAAAAATCAAGGGGAATACATAAAATTTTTAAAAATCTGTCAGGGAAGTCAGGGAGAGCATTCCGCCTTGATTGCTGGAAATCCTGTTAAAAAAGCACTTAGTTTGAGTCAGAAGCAAAGCGTTTTTTTAAAGCTGTAAAGCGTATTGGCAGTCATAGATGAGAAAGGGGGGCAGGGTGGGGTCAACCTCCCTAGCCTTGAAATTTTGGGACCCCCACTCGACGAAAATCAAGAAGGGACCCTCATCTACCCGCAAATTTCCGAATTTTTAACCCCTGATTCCAATCTGAAATTTGAAATCTGACCCCCCCGCCCCCCTCGGGAAATTTTTATTTACTTTTTTTATACTAAATTTTCTTACAAAAACATGAATTTTCATCACATATTGATGCTTTTACACCCTTTTTATACCAGAATATTTCTTTTTATTCAATAAAATGCAGTATTATCCTATAAAAAGAACAATTATTAAAGTTATTATGGCTTAAAACTGTTTTGCTTTGGACACCGGACCCCACCTGAACCCCCTCTAAATTTCAAAATTACGCACCCCGGGTCGACCCCCCTAAAAAGCTAGGGGGGTCCGGACCCCCCTGACACCCACCTCCTAGAATTCAAAATTCGATTTACCCCAGGTAACCACCCCCCTAGCTTCCCTGACCGTTCTCACCTATGTACCCCACCCCCCAAAATTTGGGAAGCGGCACACCTATGTAACGAGACGATATATTTAATTTTTTCAGGTGCTCCTGGACATGGAAAAAATCGAAGAGGCTGCACAGCACTTTACGGAGGCCTTCGGGCAGGAGCCGCGGCGTTTCGAAGTCTACGAAGGCATGGTCACCTCCTATCTGGACAGGGACCGGCAGAAGGCGACCCGGGCGGCGAAATTCGCGCTGAAATATCTGGGGGAGAATCACGCCAGATCGCTGACCCTGTACGCTTCGGTAAGCGGGCTTCGATTTATATTATTCTTCTACCCCTGTCATACGTAGGCAGGGGCGGGGGGAGGTTTATATCATACGTGGGCCCCCCGAATTCTGAGATGAGGAATATACCTCCCTCCCCTTCATCCAAATTGCCCATGTATATTTTTTACCCCTCTAAAATCTTCCAATAAAACGGGGGGGGGCATTTCCAGACCGTGCACAGGTCTGTGGTACCATACATGGGCAAGTTGGTCCGGTTAAACCCCAAATTAGGGGGGGGGGGTTAAAATTCGAGAAACGCAAAATACCCTTATCGTTTTTTTTCTGGAGTGCATTTTACCCATATCGTTTTTCGATTTTGAAAGAAAAATAGGTAAAAAAACGCAAATTTTAGGTCAAAAAGCCCTTTTTATTGCATTTTTGAGCTTTTTATTGCTTAAAACATTCATTTTGACCTCAAAACTTAAGTTTGGAGGCAGTTAGAACTCATTTTAAAGACATTTTTTTCTTCATTTTTCCAAAATTTGGGGGTTAACCTTTTCTCCCCCACCCACTTCTGAGTGGGGGGAATTAAACCCCCTTCTCAGAATTTGGGGGGGGGTTAACCCCCCAACCCCCCGTGCCCATGTATGGGTATAACCAAGATGTTTTCCGTCGGGTCTGCTAGGGGGGGGTCCAACCCGGGTGGAAGGCCAAAATTTTTTAGGGGTGGGGTCAAGGGGGGTCCGGACCCCCCTGGCTTTTTAGGGGGGGTCGACCCCTGGTGCGAGATTTCAAATTTTGGGGTCAGGGGGGGTCTAATTTTTTGACAAAATTTAAGTGTTTTTAGGTCTAATATTGAAATTTATGTACTAAAACCGCCTATTTAGGCCTAAAAAGTGTATTAAAACACTGTTTTTAACTAAAAAATCGTGTTTTTGACAGTAAATAAAAAATATACTTAAGAAAAATATAAAAAAATAATATCACTCACATGTATTAGCGGAAAAATCATGGAAGGCATAATCAACGACGATATTTTAAACTTTTTGCGCAAAAATAACTTAATTACTAAAGATCAATATGGATTTTTAGCTGGTAGGTCAATAGGAATCGAACTGCTTACAGCTCTTTTTGACCGGTTAGATGCTAAAAAAATCAGTAGATGTTAAATTATGATATGGACATTGATTTTGCTAAGGCATTTGACTCAGTTAGCCATCCAAAACTTGTAAAAAAATTAAAAGCCTATGAAATAACCTATGAGTTATTTAATTGGGTCTCTGACTTTTTAACAAACAGACGTCAAAAAGTTATTATAAATCATGATAATTTGGAGAGTAGTGCTTACTCATTTTTTTAGAGAGTACTTACGAGAGTTTAGGAGAGTACTTTGTAGAGAGTAGTACTTATGATTTTTCACTAGTTACAAGTGGTGTCCCTCAAGGCAGCGTTTTGGGTCCTGTTCTGTTTTTAATTTACATAAATGATCTTCCTGATTGTTTGGGTTCAGAGTCATCCTTGAGTTATTTGCGGATGACGCTAAATTTTATGTTACTTATGGAGATCCTAATAAAAGACTTGATTTCAAAACTCTTTGGATAGTTTTTGTAAATGGTCCTCAGATTGGCAATTAAACATTGCCTCGGATAAATGTGGAGTTTTGTCTTTCGGTCCGAAATCGTTAGATTTTAGCTATAAAATAAACAATTGTTTTATTAAATCGGAAAAAGAAATCAGAGATTTGGGCATTAAAATTTCGGAAAACTTAAACTTTTCCACTTATTGTTCGGAAATCTCGGCAAAAGCTCTTAATAGGATTACAGACCTGTGCATGGTCTGGAAATGCCCCCCACATTTTATTGGAGGATTTGTCCCCTTCCCGTTTGATTGTCCGCCCCGCCAAAAAATGAAAAAGTCCTAAAATTATGACGCCATTTTGACCTATTATGACGCTATCATCAGAAATTTTTTGCAGTTTTTAGCCTATTTTAATGTATTTTAAGCCATTTTAGACCTATTTTTACCTTATTTTAGGTTTTTTTTGTCCCTTTTCCCCTCTTTTCTTTTCTTATTTTTTCTCTGTTTTTTCTTTCTCCCCTGCTTGCCCCCCCCGTTTTATTGCCCCCCCCCCGTTTCAAAAAAGTTGCCCCCCCGTGCCCCCCGTTTTGGAATTGCGCCTCCCCCCTCCCCAATAAAACCCCGGGGCGGTTCACAGGTCTGGAATTAGCTTTTTGTTCGGGCCTTCAGTACTAAAGACATGACGGTTTTATTGCGTTCGTTTAAAAATTATATTAGGCCATTGATCGAATTCGAATCATATATTTGGTCACCTTATTATCTAAAAGACAATAAAAATATCGAAAGAGTCCAAAAAACATTTACTAAAAGACTTTATCACAGATTTTCATTTCCATTTGTTAACTATAATATAATACAAGAATTGCCGAACTGGTTCTTAAAAAACTTGAAACAACAGGTTAAAAATCGATTTAATTCTATGTTTTAAACTGCTAAATGGACTTTTAGATGTTGATTTTAATTTTTTTCGAAATAAATATATTTTTTCAGTCACCGCGCGATTAACGCGTGGAACTCTCTTCCACGTGAAATTGTGCAATCAAAATGTTTATTTTATTTTCAAAAACAGAATAAAAAACACATTTTTTAAACCCTTCTGATTGTTTATACGTCTGTCATGTTTTTCTCTGTTAGTTTTTTTTTTCTAAGATTCTTATCATAGGTGTCCGACCAGCCTGGACTGCCCGGACCGGCCCCCCCCTGAGGGCCGGTCCAGGGTACCCCTCCCCCCTAGCGCCCATTTTGGACCCTCCCTCCCCCCTAAAATCCCGGTCCAGGCCGACCCCCCGCCTGAAGGCGGTTTTTGACCCTCCCCCCCCCTAACAGCTGTTCCACCC